>CM034152.1:759293563-759583470 GCA_019776745.2 Taxus chinensis | reverse complement strand
TTCTACAATTGGAATCAGTTAGATATCTCAGGGCAATTGTATCTTTTTCAAGAATCCTCTCTCTTCTGCAAGTTGTTCTTGTGTGTTGAGAGAACTTTCAAGCCTCCTCTTCAATACTGTAATGGAAACTATTGCCTCTTCTAAATGTATGATGCATTGTGCATGTTATTGAAGAAATAAAAGTGTGTGTTTTCTGACTAATCTCGGTCCTTTCATCCTTCTGTGCTTCTTTGTGCCTTTCTCATACTTGCAAGTACACTGTGCAAGTTTAAGTTCTATTGCAGGTTCTTGGAGTTCTGTGCTTATCGAGTGGTGGAGTATTGCATGCAGTTGAGTTGTGGTGTCTGTTCACCCTTCTTGAGTTCATCCTTCTTCATTGGGAAACTGGTATATTTCTCGGTCTAATAAATTTTAACAAAGGGAATGCGTGTCTCTTAGTTTGTGGTATCATGTACCCTCTCTAAGTTGCAATAGGTGAAGTTTACCTGTGGTGCACACACCCTCTTCAAATTAACCCTTCCTGAGTCTGGAAACACCCTTTATTTGGTGCATCACCATCCCTAGTATAGTTTCATTTCCGTAAATCTCTTTCCCTAAAACCCCACGAAAATGTTAGCATAGGACTAGATAATCATTTTTGTTACACTAGGAGTTGTACAACACTTAGTTTAGGAAGAGGAATTCGGCCTTCTCCGGAGGTTCACCTCGAGCCCAAGTCCCACAGCTTGAGAGGGTGATCCCATGTGTCCCAATCACACCGAATGTCCTATTCACTTCCTGGCCATTCAGAGGGTGCAGTGATTTGTCGACAACAGTACCACTTAACATTAAATGCAATACAAAAAAATAAAAAAAGTCTCAAGTGGCGGATCTTACATTATACACTTTAATGGTCATTTAATGTTAAGGGAAGTGCAATATTAATTAGGAAACATTTTTATAACATAATTTTCAATGTATGAAAACTAAACTTCGACATTTTTTGAAACTTAAATTTGACATAGATAAATTTAATTGAAATTAAGTCTTTGATATTGACAATTATTAATAAAATACTACGTAGCATGGGTTACTTCTACTAAATATTATACAAAATTATAAAAAATAAACTTATATTGTTAAAATATTACGTAAGATATAAAAATCTTAGAAACAATTAATACACATAATTGAATCAAAGCATATACTACCATCGTTAATTAGATAAAGACTAAACTTGAACTCTATACCATAAAATAAACATAGCTATATAATTAGAGAATTAAATACATGAAATATTTACTTAGACACAATATTAATGGCCCTAAATTTAAGTCCAAGAGGCTGCTAGGGTAGACAAATTTTGACTAGAATGGTAGGTGAAAATATGCCCTTTGATATGCGAGTGATCATTATTATAATTGTTAATGCTCGCACTTCATCTTGAAAATTCTCAAACTTTGTCATGTGAGTGATCACACTGTGGCGTGTGAGGGATCACACTTCGACGTGAGAGGTATCACTCTTCGATGTGTGAGGGATCGCACTTCATACATTTACATGGCCACTACTCTCTTGCACTAGGATTAGTAATCACTTGCACTTCTAAGTGTGATTTTTCGAGCTTAGAATTGTGCTTACTCGCACATTGAAGTTTGAGCACCAACTTTCAGCCTCCAATTCAAATCAATATTTGAATTTTAGTGTGTAAGAAAAAAATTATAGTCACAGCGGCTGCTAGGCTATAAAAATTTTAAAGCTGTAGGGGAAAGAAGCCAATAACTGTGCATAAGCCAATAGTGGAGCCAATGACGAAGAGTGGTCATGTGAAGTCTACTACCACTAGCTATAAAAATCAAAGTCAACATTTATAAATTATATACTAAAAATTTATTAAAAAAAGGTAGCCAATAACACAACTAAAATCAAGTCACGTGTACAAATAATCCAATAAAAAGGTGTTACATCAGCTATCCTGAAAAGGTTATTTTATTCCCAAGTAAGGGCCAATATTAATTTTCTTTGTACTAAAAAGTACCTATTTTAAATCCCTTAGAAATAATTTTTCAACAAAATTTAAATGCACAAAAGAAAATGTGTGCGTTATAAAAATCAAAGAGTGTAAGACAATTTCCTCGTTTCCCCTACACTATGTGTTTTATGGATAAAATTATACACATAGCAGTGGGATCTAGGAGTTTAATACAATTTGTTATATGTTTAAATATTTGGATTAGATGAGGTTTTAAATATATTCGTATAAGACGTATATTTTTATTTTCTTGTTGTGGTTTCAATTCTCCATTACTAATGTTAAAGATGTAAGTGTCCTCGGTACTAATTTTCTCTTTTTATTTGTGGATATAGTTGAAAATGAACTCTATTTTGGAAGATGGAGTACATGTGGATTTATTAAACAAAGGTGTGAAAGTTGCGGAGGTACTAGTTTATCCATACAAAGATACACTTCATCGTAGAAACGTGGGGTCTAGTTTATTCGTTGTCACAATAAGTATTGTATTCAATGGTAGAGCGAGACTTCCATACACAATTGATGATTGTGAAACCTTGGTAGAAATTGAAAACAAGGGATACTTTATCCCATGGGAAAGGAAGCAAATGATTAAGAATGTGATTTCAAATGTTTTAGATGTGGGGGTGATGGCATTCAAAACATCATGAACAGTGACTCAAAGGATACATTTAATGAGGATGAGGGTTTGAATTCTAACAGTGATTGCCATTGTTTCACAACTCCTAAAGACAACGATGATTTTACTACAACCTACGTGGTGCTAAAATATAATTTTTCTTAGAAAGAAGGTGACATATCTGAAGGGTTTATATCCCTAGTACAAGAACAACATGTGATTTCGGGAGTAGTGTTGGGACCCACACAGTTTGGTGTTTTTGTGGAGAATATTATAACTACATTCAATGATTTCTATCAAAGTCTACAACGCAACAGTGAATAATCTTGGCCAATAAAAAACCATTTTATCTAGAAATAAGAACTGTACTTTGTGTGAATTGAAATTTTTAACTCTAATAAACAACCACTACATCAAACACTGACTTCAATTTGAATTTCAAGGGGGTTATTGCCAAGTTGATACATTTTATTCAAAAGAACGCATATTTGTTGCAAAATATGTTTCCCACCTTTATGTCAAGTTATCATTGATGTGTTTTTTTTTACTCAATGTCTCTTTTTCATGGAAATAGTGTGTTTTGGGAGTCACAGTGTGTTGGTGTCTTGTTCGTCCATACTAAGCAAAATTGATATACTTTAGGGGCATGGGAGTCAAGTGAGTCTTTGTGGTGCAAAGTTAAGTATTGAAATGCTTGGAGCATGTGTATAATAGGTAAATTAACTCATTTTGAGGCTCAAAAATTCAAGAAACAAGTTTTGGAGCAAAATACTACTTCTAGCCAAAATTACCCTTTGGGAAATCAATTATTCCTACATGAAAATGAGATGGGTTAGACAATTTCATAGCTATCCCTATCAAAAATATCATGGGATATGATTAAGGAAGTATTTTTTTTCTCCATGCAAAATTTCAGGTCATCAAGAGGTTTTTTTAGCAAGCTGTGTAAGTTTTAAGTCATTTGGATATGTCTTTGAAAAGATATGAGCATTTTTCAAAGAGTTTTCTTCTTCTTCCTGGCATGTGTCCTAAGAAGGCAAGGTCAAATTTAGCCATTATGCTATTTAATTAATTATTTGAGAGATAACAGTGCTTTATGGATCTCTAAGCATATCCTCGTGTCATGATGATGACCAACACAAGGGGACAAGGTGAGTCATTTAGGTGTTTGCTCTAGAAACCATAGAACAACAAGTTTGTTCTCACTCCCAAGTCAACTGGTATAGTTTTGTTTAAGATCCAACAATGATGAAATAGTTTCATTGAGAAATCAAATCCTATACATAGTTTTTTTCCTAACAAGATGTGTGACAAGTGAAATGGTTGATAGGTGAATTGTAAGACATGAACTCAATTCTTTCATGCTTTCTTGGAAAGTAATCAAGAAATATTTCTTTAATATTTATGAAATCATTTTTATGAGTTTTTATTTTAAATATCACACTCCTAATCATCATTTTCATTATGAATAGTGATTAGATAAGCTCTATACATCACTGGTATAAGTTTTTTGGGAAAAAGAAGGTGTTTGTCTGTCAATCTTGACTATGACAGAGGTCTTTGGAAACAAGTACTCACAACAACAATGAGATCCTATGGAAATGATAATCCAATTTGGTATATCTGACTTCAAGGTGGTACAAAAACTATTATGAATAACATTGGCATGCTTCAAAGGCATCAACAAGTCCTAAAAATTGAAGAAATAAAATTGAAATGTTCTTAAAATAAGATTCTTTATTCTTTACTAGTCAAGAACACTAAAAATATTCATCACTGGAAGCATATGGAGGAATTTACATAAAAATTTTGTTTAAAGAAGGTGTGGGATTCTCTCACAATGCTATAGCATCTTAAATTTTTTAATTTCATCTATTATTGTGCAAGAAATCAATTTTCTCATCCTCTCAGGCCTCACTATTCAGTTTTCCTGAACTAGGGTTTTCCAAAATTTGTTTTGCTCGAATCTCACAAATTCACCAATAAAAATTTTAAATTTTTGAATCGCAACTCTATGGGATATATATGAAATGGTTTCAAAAGGAATTTTATTGATTGATTAAGTGTAAAAAGAGAATTTCTTAACAAAAGTTCTGAAGTCTACATTCGGTTATTTGACAGTTGTGCTAGTTTTTACACTCTTTCTTGCAAATTGAGATGGACATTTGATTGGATCAAGTTTTAAAGGATTAAATGAAGGTTTGGTGATCTCATGCATCGTGTGAACATAATTCTACCAAGTTTAAATTCTCAAAGCTCGTTAAAATTGTGGAATACTCATATACAATCAATTGTATTTTCTTTTTTAACTATACAGTGGTTAGGGTTGAAGTGACCATGCTAAAAATTAAGTTAGTAATTTTTTTCCTCTCTTAAAATAGTGTCTAAGACCTCATTTAAATCACTTTAATGCAAATGGAATACTTCTCAGTCTAAACACATGTGAAATGGCTAAGTTACATTATGTCTCCAAAAATTTTGAAGGTAAAGGTTATTTCAACTTTTTGAGTTGAAAATGGTGTATTTGATAAAGAGTGTGATAAGTTGATTTCATCCTCAAAAATCTCCAACATTATCTTGATTTAAATAGGACTTTGGAAATTCACTCTTGGGGACAATTACATGCAACACTTTTTAAATTCAAGGAGAATTTTAAAAGACATTCTTGTTTGTCTTAATTCATTCCAAGAACGAAATTCTTAACCTCAAGCTCAAAAAAGAAAAGGGAAATTTGAAAGGTCATAAGTTTTATTTTGATGCTCAAGGTTGGAAAAGGACTTGAAAGGTTCATGTAAATAGAGACAAAAGAAAATTATTGAAGGGAAGTGTTGGTTCGATATTTTTTCAAGCCCAAATACGAGGTTCAACCACAGTGCACGGGATCAAATCTCTCCTCAAAGACAGGTGAGGCTGCCTGTTTATTACTAATCTAAAACACAGTAGAAATAATATATACATTATCCACACTATTCTAACCATTGGGGTTGGGAAACAATCCCGAAATCCATATCAACATGAGATGGAGATGTTACAACTTTAGAAATGGAATGGATTAGAAAGGAAACTATTATAGATGAAACAAAGCGGGAAGGGAATGAGAGGAACATGTTTTCTTTCAAGAAAACACAGATCAAGAAATACTTATACGATTTTTAGATAATGAGTGTAATATTTGAAATGATTAAAATAATCAAGAACACTAAACAAATAATAGCTCAAGATCTTGGACATAAGAACAATTTTTCAAGATAGATGAATCCCACAACACAAAGTTTACAAAATAACACCTGTTTCTATTCTTCAATGATTAAAAAGAAAATACAAAGTTTTTCTTCTTCTCCACAATAGCTCTTAATATTCTAAAAACCTCTCTCTTTTGGAATGCACGAGCATCCCTTATTTATAATAGAGAGAGAAGAGAGAGAGTAGGATAAATCCTAGAAAATAGTCTGTTAATAAGAGTCATATTTTTCTTGACTCTCACGTAGGAGAACAAGTCAAAATTTTCTTCCTATGTGAAGAAAAGAAAATGAAAAATACATGACAATTTCTTGATAGAAATGACATAAAACATTATGCGTATTCTGCTTCATCGTCCTTGTCTTCTTCTAGCAAATTCTTCTTGTCTTGAAATTCTTAGAACTTCTAAATTATGCCCCGCATCTCATCTTCATCTGGCACACTAGAATAATCACTTAGGACCTCGCAAGTTTCCTGAGTGTCACTTGCGTTACCAGGAAGTTTCTTCAATTTCTTGTTGAGTCTCCTTAGTGATTCCAAAACATTCTCGATCCTTATGAACTTATTGATGGTTTTCAAATCAAAGACGGAAGCTGGTTCATGCTGAATTAATTCTTGAATTTGTTTATAGAGATCCTCATAAGGTAGAATATCCAAGCTTTCATCCAACACCTAAGTGAAGATCCTGGACAGCTCCTCTTCTATATCATTGGTGGCATCAACCAAATGATCTCTAGATTCTCTCAACTTGTTGCAAGCTTCACTAAGAATCTTTATCTTGAATCTGATGGCTTTGGCTAGTTGGAAATGCTTATCCCCATGTGGAATGATTCCTTCTTCCATTAAGATCCGGGATGAAACCTTTTTTAGTGCATTGAGAGCTCTAAAGTTAATTCAAGGTTCCCAACTTCCTGTGAAAATTCGTCATCCATTTTTTTTCCATCCTTATTTATTTCCTCCAAGGATTTATAAACCTCCACCATGTCATCAATGACCTCTCTTCCTTGTAGGAGTAGCCTCTTTATCAATACTTCAACCGTTCTCCCCTTCTCGTTGATCTTTTCAATCATAGGCACCGATGAGAAATCGAACTTGATATGAGTATGGGTAGAAGATGACGATGTTGACTGAGAAGGCTTTAAAAGCTTGAGCAATACCTCCATCAAATATTCAACTTTCTCCTTTAGCTCATCCCTGCTTACCTTTGTTTCCTTCAGCTTTTGGAAAAGCACATTCATGGCATCTTGCACATCCTATTATGCTCCTTATGTTGTTACTTTTCTCATATCAACCCTTGTAATCTGATAATCAATCACCGCTATATCCTTAGTTTTTTTGGCCGTGGAGTGGCAATATCTGCAAACTTATGCCCTAAGGCATCCACTGTAACCCTTGAAACCATTTTGGGTTTCTTGGCAGATTTGGCAAGAGAGGCCTTGAGTGAACTAAATTCAAAGGCTGGTAGGGGAACTACCACCTTCCTCTTCCTTGGGGTTTGATCAATTAACCATTGAGGTACAGTGGAAGAAGTTTCTCCTATTAGAGGTGTCATGGTTGTATCTACAGGTGGAGGAAGATTTACTTGTGGAGTTGTGATGATTGTAAGTGTGCTGACCATGGGAATAGACTCAGGGAACGAAGTTGCAGAAAGAGGAGGCATTTATATGGCCATCTTAGGTCCAACATAGAGAGGTGAAAGGTTGGAGAAGATGATGGTCATGACTGCTGAGAGTGGCGTCAAAATATGAGATGAGGAAGGTTGGGAGAGAGGAGGTAAAGACTCTAAAGACAAAGCTTGAGAAGCAAGAGAAAGACTTACTTTCGACAAGCAATCAATAAAAGGGGAAACAAGAGGTTGACCAACCTCGATTTCTGAAAGAATTTCTCCTTGTTCTAGTGGAGGAGATGAATCCAATATCTCAATTGTTTGTGTAGGAGTAGTAGATGATTCGGCCCCTTTCTTTTCTCCTTTTCTGACAAACTTAAATTTTATTTGCCTCTTGGTAGGGCTTTTATCCTTTTTCTTCTCTCCCTTAGAGGGTCTCGCTTCTAAAGTAGCTATTTTTGAAAATCTCTTTTCCTTATAACTCATTCCCCAAGAAATGAGCCATGCCTTGGTACGGACGAGAGTTTGAGCAGCTCTTTCAGCGATAGAAGCTTTTTCAGCGACAGACCAATTAATGGCTAGGAATCTGAGTTGGTATCCATCTAATTGTTCATACCTAAAGTCCAGAAAACTTTCATTGTCTGTGGTGTCTTCAGGGATATCAACCAAATCTAACATCTGAATTTCTTCAAGCGTCAGTCTACTGTTGTATTTTCTTTGGATGGTAACTTCATCCCGAAGATCAACCCAGATATCTTCCACATTGGGAATATACAGATACAAGGTTCCATATGACTTGAGAACTCCTCGGATGTCGAATCCCTCCCTCATCTTCATATGTTTCTTCAATTTTTCCTGAATCTCATGCACCACATTCTTGGCCTTAACCACGATAGAACATGTATACCTTCTAATGGAAATGGGGAAGGATACGGCAGATTTTTTGCCTTCTTTGTTAGAATTTGTGAAAATCCAACAATTATCTGACCAACTCCATAAGCATCAGTTTGTCACCTAGGAACCTAGGAAAATGGAAAGGATTACCATGGAACCTTACCACTTGAAGATAAGTAAACTTCTTAAATTGCAAGAAAATGCAACCCCATTTTGACACTTCAACCCATGCTTCATCGAAAACCCTTCTCTTCCTCATATAAGGATCCAATCTGTAAATGTTTTCGTAGTAGAAGGCATCATTCACTCTTCTTTATTAGTCTTCAGACCCTTTTATTGTCAGCTGTGGGAAGTACTGATATATGTGTTCCGTTGCTTGGTTTCCCTTAGCATCTAGCCCTGGATAGTTTCTCATGCCTGCTACCACATAGGTGACGTATGACATCATATAGAGCTTGCTGGTAGACAAGACCATTTTCATTTGGGAGTCTATCTCATCACTTATTAGGCTACCCCAATCAATCCCTTGGTCATTCTTCTTTATAACGACCATGAACTCGTACATCCACCCTTGGAATTATTTTAAATCTAGGAGTCCAAATAACCAGCTCAGTAGGGTGATGATATCGCTGACTTCAAGAATAAAATCACTTCTAAGGACTGACTTAGGAAACCTAGAAATAGCTAGCTTAGCCTTAATCAAGAAATTCTTATTTACATGTTTGATGCAGTCTTCTTGATCTTTGTCCCATGCCTTTTGTGCTGATTTATGGTCTAAATCAACATATTCCATAAAGTTGGGTAGCTTTAGGAGTTGATCAAAGTAATCTCCATCCAATTTCACTATAGACTCCCCTACTTGATTTCTTACTGATCGGGAGGCTGAGTCATAGTTGGAAGTGTAGGCCAGGATGAATTTAGAGCATTGAGCTGATATTGGAAATCATGTTGCACGAGGGAGATCATTGCCAGCTATTGAATTCATCCATGAATTCTGAGAAGAATCCTCAATTCTTTTCCAGAAGTCTTCCATATTTATATTGCCGAGCTCTGTGTCCCAGATGTCATAATTACAGCTTACATAAGAAGAAGACTCCATCTTTTGATACTTATACTTCATCTTTCCTAACTTATCCAACTTATCCTCATATTGGCCAGGGTCTGACATGAGGAGTCTTGAAAATGCCTTGATGACTTCAGGAAGAGTAATTGGGTGTGAAAGCTTGTTGGACAAGTGCACAGACCCACCACACCATTCAGGTTTTGAAACTTGCAAAACACCTTCGGAAACCCAACAGACTGGATTGTATGTCAAAAATTAGGCCATGTCAAATACAAACGGAAACCCGAAACACTGGCGGAGTTTGGAGGATGTCGAGCACCTTGAGAAACTTGAAACATTGGTGGAGTTTGGAGGATGTTGAGCTGGTGGAAGATCCCAACATACGGTGGAACTTGATAGGTGTCGAGCACCCTACAAAACCCAACACAAGGTGGAAGAAATGAGACGTACAACACCTTGCAAAACCTAAAATCAATATATCGGGTTTCTGACATGTCAGAATATGAGAATTTCCTTCCTTTTTCACTTATTGATTTTTAGATTCTTTTGATATCTACAGCTTATGTAAAAAAATAAGTAAATTACCAAGGAGTGAATCTCAAACAAGAATCCTATTGGGAAAAAGACAAGAACCAAGGAAAAAGACCCAAAACCATAGAGTAGTAATGGAAGAGGAAATGAAATGGAAACCCAAACAAAACACCTCAAAAATAACCAAAAAGCTTCAAAATAGAAAGAAGAGAAGAATACCTTCAACAAGTTTGAAAAATTATCAAAGACGGATGGTGAAATTGACTGGGAAGCTCAATCAAGTCTGGAGGTGGAAGAAGCATACACAGAAATCCAATGCAGCAAAAACATACTAAGTAACAAATGACATGGAAAACCAACTATTTATAATACCCTAACATTAATTACACCTCACTCGACACGTGTGCCAACTATAAGAAAATTGGACATTAATGACATGTTACATGCAAGGAACATGTTTTCATGCTTTGAAAACCTGAAAATCTCTTTCAAAGGGAATTTTTAAGAGATATGTCCAAAAATTTTCTATGTTTATCTCATTTTTAGCTAGAATCACTAAAAAAAGATAACAAGAAGTTGAAGAGATGAATATTCATCTTGTATTTTTGAATTCTTTGACTAGCAGAGTGTGAATATTGAAAATTAATGCATAGAGAAGATAGGTAACTGAGAGAAGATACAGAAAAAGACAGTAATTGAGTAGTGCATGTTCTTGATTCAATCACGATTATTGTTTAAGTTTGTTCTTTCATAGATCTGAATATGGTAGCATTGTAGAATGATGGATTAGTTATGGATCTATATGTTTCTTCCTTCATCATGCTAACATTCTACTACAGCAACCCGAAAGAGGGACTTGGTACCTTTGTACACTGCGGGTGAGTGCTCAGTCTAGGCTGAGTGATGTTTCAGCGCGTCTAGGGTGTTATCTGGTAAATTCTAGGTTGCATCATTAGTTTCGTTTTCGAGACCTCGTTTTCAGTTATTTTCAATATGGTTCACGATGAAGACATACCGGTTAACTCTAGCAAGTATTGAGGAGTGGATACACAATCTAGAGGAAGAAAATGTACCATAGGAGATAGCTGCAGAGACTGTTCAGGACATGGAGACACAAGTACCAAATTTGGAAGCTAAAGTCCTTAAGTAGCAATAGTCTAGAAGATCGAGTGGAGAGCACATTACACCAGCTATGGGCTATGTAGAGGACACAGGTAAAATTGTTTGCGCCTGCTTCTAGAGCATGATAGCATAGAAGGATTTGTTTGGCTAGGAGCTAATGGATGAGGATATGGCGACTGTGAGCACTCAAAAGAAAATATCATGGTCAATGCACACCCACATGGATGAGCCTGACTTTGATGTATGCGAGGATTCATGCGTGTCGAGACAACTGAAAAAGGCACCCCTAGCTAAACATATGACAATAAAGCCTACTGTCATGTTAGATGAGTAGGTCAGAAATGCATTAGTGAAGGTTTCTACTGAAGTTACAAGGAGAAACATGGACAAAGCTGCAATGATAAAAGTGTTGCGCGAGGACCTAAAGACAAAGGATGCAGAGATAGCACGCATAACGTAAGAGAGGGACTTAGTGCAAAAGAAGAACAAAGTATTTATCAGCATGGCAGAGGAGATTGGAGACAATTTCATAAGAGCTAGGGCCACACTTAGAGCCCAAGGTACCACAAATGTTTCCCTTAGTGATACATTATGTAGGAAAGTTGGTGGACCTGGTACTTGAAGATGAACCTCTATGCATGCCAATGCTAAGGAATCCAGAACAAGAGGCAGAGTGAGAGAAAGCCTCCGTGATGTAAAATATTGCATCCTATGAAGGGTTATTGTAAGCGTTGTAAGAGGTTGTTTCGCACGGAATGTTTCGGCTCTGGGGAATAGACTTGCTTCTATCCTTTCATTCCTTTGAGAAACAGATAAGGGTTAGGGCTAGGAGGAATACCTGTTGAATGTTGAAATGGTGTGCGCATACCGTAGAGAAAGATCAGATCGACTACGAAGAACTCCTTTTTGTCTTGGAAGGACTACCTGCAAGTAAGAATACAAGACCACCAGATTTTAATTAGACAATAAATGAGGGAGCTACCTTAGGCCCAGGAAATATAAAACTTCCTTTCGAAGGTGGTCAGTTCCCCTTTTAATATGAATTAACACAAATGATAACAAAGAAATCTATTGCAAAATCATGATTTAGGTACCTCGTTACAAAGCAATAGAGGCTAAACTGTCAATAATAAAGAGTCACGTTGTTTGTTCGGTTACTGGTCGTTGATACATCCAGGTTGAGTTACAGGGATAAACCAGACTGGACCTCTGAGTTTGTTAGGTGACAAATAGGTGAGATGGAGGTTTTGGGGTATAAGTCATAGTGACCGATGTCGGTCACTGGCTAACTGACCGCGGTTAGAGAACCACTGCCGGTAGGGGATAAACGACACCGGTAGGGTCAGCAATCTAGGTGCTTTTGGATAGAGGTTTGTTGCAGGGTGATTGTGGGGTTATTAAGACTAGCGGATGGCTGAGGGGAATAGTGAGAGGATAGGTAAGACTCAGAGTGTGATAAAATGGTCTTCCGGGCAATACAAGGATGTATGGATGAAGGTTAAGTGCAGGGTGCTGGTAGGTGGTAGATCTAAGAATGAGCTTGTAATTACTATCAATCCACAGGCTCAAAAAATGGTGCTTAGAAACATACAAGACACTACTTACTCATTCCTGATGAAGATGCAGGTTCCAGGACTATGATGACGAAGACAGGGCTCAAACAGGATGATCTGACAATCCAAGATGAGCTATCTCCTCTTCTGATGCTCGGATGAGTGTCACTGGGCTCTGGTTATTCAGTTGCAGTCTTGGGCTTGATGTCCTTCTCTGCAAACTCTTCTTGTTTTTTTACTTGTCTCTGCTCGGCCAAGCAAAATCTGGATTCTTTCAATGATTTCTCCTCTTCTCGATCAAAATGAAAATCCTGATCCCTTGTTTTTGGTTGGAGGTGGTCATTTACAGGGAATCGATGGCGGTTACGCAACCGACGGCGGTCGAGTAGGAACCGGTATCGGTCAGGTCAAAGTGGGCTATTTTTGGTAAAATGGCCAGCTTTCCCTCCTTTTCTCCCGAGGGATTAGTTGCGGGCTTGGTCAAGTCATTATGAGGTTAGTTTTGGATGCGGGTGAGGAGTAATTAGTCATGGGTGTGGATGTGGACCAAGTTATAGGTCTTAATTAGGTTAGTTTAGGGTTAAGACTAGGTCATGATGAGGTGGCAAAATGAGGGGTGGCAGGTATGGCGATGTGGATTTATTAATTATAAGGTAATTAATAAATAATTGTGTAAGGTTTAGGTGATGAGGTTAGGTTGCGAAATGGGATGCGGGGCACAGGGGGTCGTAAGACACAAATTTGGTGTCTACATTAGCCCCTTGTTGTTGTGTAGCTTGTCTTGTTAAAGCTACACAGACAATAATAAGAAGTGGTTACCCCCTGTTAAGGGTATAGGTAATCCCCCTCAAATCTATCATAGATTGAGGTAGCGTGAAATCAGGGATAGGGTTGATAAAGGGTAAATGGTGTTTATATGATGGTAAGATGGTGGGGTAGGTCCAAGGAAGCAGACGCATGTTGAAATGTAGTAGTGCGACCAGGGTACATGATTTGAAGAGCAAACAAGCAATTCATAGGCAAAGGTCGATAGTTTATCCAAACAAGGGTGATATAATCCTGGTATCCAAGGAATAGGAAGTAGCTCCAGGGGATATAACGGGTAAGGTACAGGAATGTTTAGGCATGTTCGGCAGTACCAAATGGTTGGTTTGGTTGAGATAAATGTCACGGTCTTGGTCTAGGCAAAGTTGGTCGACTGATCAAGTCAAGGACCCTAATCATAAAACACGAACAGGTGGGCTCGATTGAATAAAACGCAACATGATGGGTGGATAAAATTGTATTGTGTTGATTGTGGGCAAGGTATTTAATTGGTGTGGCCTTAGGTCGGGCCAAATGGTTGGTTGCGGCCTTGGGTTGAGCCAAATGGGTTAGTTGCGGCCTTGGGTCGGGCCAAATGGGTTGGTTGCGGCCTTGGGTCGGGCCAAATGAGTTGGTTACGGCCTTGGGTCAGGCCAAATTGGTTGGTTACGGCCTTGGGTCGGGCCAAATTAGTTGGTTGCGGCCTTGGGTCGGGCCAAATTGGTTGGTTGTGGCCTTGGGTCAGGCCAATGAAGTTAACAAAGGGTGTTCAGCCAAGGTGGATATAGGCGATGTTGTGAGAAAGGGCGATTAGTAAATAAGGTCAGAAATTGGTGAAGAGGTGGGATAAAACCGATATCGATTCTCTATGACCGATATCAGTTAGGTGACCGATACCGGTTCCTTAGGACACAATATAACCGGTATTGGTTATAGGTCAAAAACCTATAAAAAGAAAAAATACGGCCTGTCATTGTCATATTGTCAATTTGAAACCCAATTTGAGTTGTCTGAGGTGTATTGTTGAGATTGGAGCATTTGTTGGTTGAGGTGGCGCTATTGGAGTGGAGAAGTGAGTGATTGGTAGGCCCTAGCGAGGAGGAGGTAGCATTTGATTGGTGGAGGACCCATTAGAGGAGAGTTTATAGCCATGGCACAGCCAAGAGGAGCTGGAGGTGCTGGACCAGTTGGACCACCACCACCCATCCCACCACGATGACGTGTCATCGTACCGGTAGGTTTGAAACCTCTCACGGAATGAATTTGATGTTGTTAAGCTATTTTGGGGGGTTTGGGTAGGAATCCATGTTTTTGAGAAAATAATTAATAAATGGAAATTATTTGAAAAAAGGAGAGGGTAGATGGGTGAAAGAGGGCAAGGCGGCAGGGTGGGTAGATTTTTAGGGTGTTTGGGTGGGTAAAGAGGTATAAATAGGAAAAAAAAGGATTTGGGGGCCGCGTCGGGTTCAGCTCCGTGATTTTTCAGTGACCGATGCCGGTCACTAAGCGACCGGCATCGGTCAAGAAATTTCGGGGCAGGGTGAGTTTGTAGGTGACCGGTGTCAGTCGTACGTCGACCGGCGTCGGTGGAGAGGGGACCGGTCGCGGTCATGGGTGACTGGTACCGGTCCCTAGTGAGGAATATTTATTTTGTTGGTTGGTTTTGCTGTGGTTTGGGATGTTTGGTGGTTGTTGGGGCTGTTGTTTGGGTGTTTAGGTATTAGTGGTTTGGGTTTTGTGTTTGTGGGGGTGAAGAGGGAAGGGGTAGAGGTTAATAGGAAGGGTGATTGGTGAGTGGTGGAAAAATGGGGCGATTGTGTGGTTGGTGCGGTTCGGAAAGATTAGGTGTTGGGCATGAATGGGGAGGTGTGGAATTGGTAGGGGAATAGGTAAATGACGAGAGTAGAGCTAAGTGATTGGTAGGGTGCGAGATAAGGCAAGGGGATATCGTAAAGTTTTTAGGGTAAAATAGGTGGGTGTAGGTGTGTGTTATAGAGTCGGGTTGTGGTCGGGTGGGTAAAAGGGGGTATAGAAGGTTAAAGTAGTTGTTGTTTGAAAGGGTAGGTCTAATGCAGTGGCTGATTTTGTGCAGGCACGTCAGCAGCTGACTATGCGGGATAGGATGCCTCCGCTGTTGAGACGGATGCGGCCACACGTGTCCGTGGTGGACTGGGCCATCATGCACGAGGTGGGACTCGGCGGAGTCCAGCATTATAGGGCGATAGAGAGGGATCACAGTCTTATGGTCGCCCTCATCGAGAGATGGGATCCGGCGACCAATGTGTTCCATCTCCCGACTGGAGAGATGACCATTAAATTGGAGGATGTGTATCGCATCCTTAGATTACCGATCGATGGAGAGGCAGTCTTCCAGGTGGATGCAGAGATAGCCATGGACAGTATCTTACAGGTATTCGGGGATGCAGCCGCGCTATTGACTTATCACAGCGCGAGCATCACCTATAGGGATATGTATCATGCCCACTGACATGAGACACGGCTTGTCGTGTTGATGATGATCGGCATTACATGCTTCACCCTCCCAGACTCAGAGGGAGGCCGCTTTCCACGGGCGCTGATGGGGGTATTACACGAGATGGTTGAGGAGCATACATGTTATGCTTGGGCACCAGTATACTTGGTGCAGTTATACCGAGAGCTGTGGGGCTACCGCCAGATGAGGCGATTCGGGATTTGTTCTACGTTTTTGTTACACTGCTGGGCATATGAGCATATCATATGCATTTGACCAGTAGGGCTGCCCCAACAGCCAGGGCCATAGGTGATTTACAGATATGGCTTTCAGAGGTGGCTGGGGGTCGTGGGCCAGCCACGGGTAGTTCTTGTCGGACGGGATGTAGCATATTACAGACACATATTAGAGGGCGTGACTACCCTGGATATTGTATGGAGGCCCTATAGAGGTAATCAGCCCCGCGGAGGAGCCCGATCACAGTTACGGTGGATCCAGTATACATTCTAGATAGTGGGATGGAGGCTGGGAGAGTATGAGCGGATACCCCTGGAGAGGGTACGACGACAGCTGGGGCTACGACAGGATGAGCCACCTCCCTTCCCTTAGTACCCGGAGGGATGATGTAGAGGCTCCACTACCTGCACCCACAGCCTATGGACCCCAGATTGGGTAGTCGAGCGTAGGCAGACGATACTAGTGGATGACGCCGGGTGTTATAGGATCATTTTTGGTATGGTGGGCAGGGGAGAGAGCCGCGAGGAGAGCACAACCTGCACAGCCAGACTTGGCGGCTGTTAGAGCAGAGAGGGACCAGCTCAGGGGACAGGTATAGTTGTTACACAGGGGCAGCCTTGCTGTCGGTACAGGCACAGATAGGTGTCTTACAGGGGCAGTTAGGCCCAGGCACAGGTACAGGTACCACCACAGGTACAGGTACCCACCACAGGCACCACCCAGCGGCACCAACACAAGCATCCGTACAGCCACAGGCACCAGCATAGGGGGGCACTATTATTAGGAGTCAGGGGACTAGCCCCAGCAGTGATGGTGGCATGGGCCCGCTATATGGAGGCGAGAGGGGAGGCTCGGTATTATCAGGGATGTTCTTGATGGTACCCGGGGGCTGACTATCAGCCATGGTTCTTCCATGCGGCACATAGAGTTGAGACCCTCGTGAAGTCAAAGATCCCAGGGGGGGTGCAGCCACAGCCGGTGGGTCCGTTATAGGGGAGGAGGTGAGAGGAAGCACAGGGACCCAGCAGGGAGACAGGTGGAGGGCGGTGGAGAGAGCTGAGGGATCCCTACAGAGGAGATAGATTTTTGTGTTTTATACATTGGATATGGACACCCGGTCTGCGAACCGGTTATGTTTATAGGAGGCCTTGCGTGCCTACAACATGATGTATTCATTCATTTATTCATTTATTGTATATACCCGGCCTGCAAGCTTGAGTACGGGTTGTACAGTTGATCCCCACCGGCCTGCGAGCTGAGTATGTTTTTGATATGAGAGATCGGCCCTGCGAGCCGAGTCGATATTTTTGACAGTTGTTGCGGCCTGCGTGCCGGCTTTGTATTATGATGAGATCACAGAGGCCCTTATGCAGGGCACATTGTATATTTTGAAAACTTTTGATTTATAGATATGATGATTTTGACCCACATGCTGTGTTTAAAATGTTTTAAAGTGTTTTGTCGATGGTTTGTGATTTTTAATGTATGATGAGTTTGATCCACATGGTTTATATATTGATGGTGTTGATGTCTTTTGTTGATGGGATGTATGTATATATAGATGATGAGTTTAATTGACATGATGTGTTATGAAATGTTGTATGTGTTTTGTCGCTAGTTTGTGAAAATTGAATGTATGTAGCTGCTGAGTTGGATTAAAATGGTGTATAGATTGATGGTGTTTTTGATATCGTTTGTTGATGGCTTGTTTGTTTTTGTAATATAGATAGATGATATTGATGTAATTGTGATGAGATATGGATTTGATGAAAAAATTATAGATAATGGTGTTTGTTTTATGCAAGAAAAAGGGACGGGCGCCACAAAAATTTGCAAAAATGAAGAAATGGCTTAGGTGTAAGCAACAAGGGGGTACATGACCGACATCGGTTGTGTAACCGATGTCGGTAGCTATATGACCGATATCGGTTATGTAACCGATATCGGTTTATGCAAAATTATTTCCCTAAAAATAGAACTGCTGGGTTGGCAACTTAATTTCTTATTTTTAGCATTCTTATTTTTAGAGTCATGCAACAAGTTAAAATATGCGAATGCGACGCTATTTGACAACTGCTACAAGTAATTGCATGAAAGAATTTGAGTGATAAGGAGGAAAGAGGACAGGTGAAGTGAGCGTGGGCTGAGATTCAGAAGGCAGAAAAACAAGTTATATTTGAAGAGGGTGGATCGCAGGGCCACAGGCCGGGGTGAGTACGAGAGGATTCCTCTAGATCGCGTTGCGGCGACAATTTGGGTTCGTTCAGGATATACCTATGACATATAGACCATACATGAGGATCGATGCCAAGGCAGCATTCTCAACCTCCCCGGCCTACACCTCCAGAAGGGCCAGAAGAGATAGCAGTAGATCATAGGGTAATGGATGCGGGAACGACAGAGGCCTATAGAGTATGGTGGGTAGTAGAGCTACGAGGTGCACGTGAGCGCCCAGACATAGCTGTGATTACAAGGGAGAGAAGATCGTCTGCAGGATTTAGCTCACCAGCTTCAAACATAGGTGAATGAGACAAAGGGATTGTTAGAGGTTTCACAGTTACGAGTGGAGAGACTGGAGGTAAGATTCCTCCACGCGAGAGGACGTATTCGTATGTTACAAGGAGATGTTGGCAGATCAGTGGGAGGAACCAATGGCAGTGGCACCTTTGAGGATGGAGAGGCCAACTGAGAGGCACCGACGATCATGATCACCATCTGATTCGGGAGGAGGGTGCAAGGGTCTAAGTGAATAAAATAGGAATATAAGAATAAATAAGGATGCTGGACCTGCGGGTCGATGATAGAGAAGATGTATTTGTTTAACATCTGAAATAAAACTAAATATGTATGTGGTTTTGAGTGATGATAATAGTAAGAATGGTTGTGTTTTGAATGTTGTTTTTGTTTTGTTTGAAAAAGGATAAAGATGAATGTTGGCAATAGAAATACACAAAACATATTTATATTTACAACACATGATAGGGTATGTAAGGGATGGTCGAGCTAACCTTGGGAGACCCTATGTCTCCTAAGTGTTGCCTACATAGCCCATTGCACAAAGCAAGGAATGGCCTCCAAACTGATGTAGTTCTCCCTTAGGACCAGGGAGAGGTGAATTCAGGCAATTTGGTTGTGGTTAGGCAATTTGTTGGTTGTAAAAATTGATGTTGGTAGGGTAATGTTGTTGGTGTTGGTAGGGGTAAAGCGAAAGTTAGCATACCTAAGCAGTATGGAATCGTGTCCTGATTAAGGTCAACACATAATCCTAGAGTCGAGCAAAAGAGGCCAGAGTTGTCCCGTAGTTGAGAAGAGGCTAAACAAACCACATATTAATGTAGGATGAAGCCTGAGTCCCTAGGTACCTTGCATAAGCGAGAAGTTGATAGGTGAAAAGAGTGGTATAATCACAATATATAGGATATACATCACGTCCTCTTGAGTTTTCTTGCTTTGACAAATGGTGACGTGAGGTGGTTGATGTGGGCGAGGGGGGTGCAGAGAACTTATTATAAGATGATTATTCTGATAAAGAGAACCAAACCTAAATAGACAAGTCCATGACTCAAAAGTGTTTTGAAATACTGCTTTTATTTTTATTTTTTATTTTGCTAGATATAGACTGATCGATGGCGGGAAGTCTACAGTGGGATATGTATTTTTGTTGTTCTTGAGGTCTTCACGAAGCTGATCAATGCGAGAAAGCTTCTAATAAAGGCTGACTGTGTATAGTTGTCCTTCAAGGGAGCAGTCTATTTATAGTACAGATGCGGTGTTTATATAGGATAGCTGTCCTTCGGGGGAGCAGTCTATATATAATAGTAGCAATAGTTTGGCATATAGTTGTCCTTCAAGGGAGCAGGTCTATTGTATATTTTAGAGGTTTAGATGTCCGTTGGGCATAAAGCATCTAGTTTTTGTAGGAAGTTTGACTCAAGAAATCCCATAAGTGTGTTAATTAAGAATGTGTCATTTTGATACTTTGAAGTCATGGACTAGACTAAAAAAGGGGAAGGCATATTTTAAGGGGAGGTGATAATCAAACTATGTGAGCCTAATTTGATTGTGAGATGTAAGAAACCAAGTGTATGCGGTGGTAAATGAGCTCAAGGGACAAGTGTAAGGTAGATAAGAAGTGATATAACACTAATTTCAACAGTAGAATGGTCGAAGATGCAAGGCATTAAGGGGCTCAGGCTCAGGTTTAACATTAAGCGAAGCTAAACAATAAGTGCCTGATCCATAAGTGTGAGTGATAATGTAAGGCCCAATCCAATTAGGAGAAAATTTTCCACATTTTCTTTTTTCTAGTTTGGTTACATGTTGATTCTCTTTGAGGACAAGATCACCAACCTTAAAGGTACGCTCATGAAGTCGTTTATCATAAGCACGCTTGATGTGTTTTTGGTAGATTTGAAGGTGGTCAAGAGCCATAAGACGACGCTCGTCAAGAAGCTCTAATTAGGCTAACTGCTCTTGGCGAAAATCATCGTTGGTGAGAATATCCTGAAGAGATATTCTGAGGGAGGGTATTTGTATTTCGAGAGGCAAGACAGCCTTGGTACCATATACCAAAGAAAATGGTGTGGCATTAGTGGAGGTATGAATGCTAGTACGATAATCCCAAAGGGCAAAGGGAATGTGATCATGCCAATTTCTTCCAGAATCATTAACAACTTTCATGAGGATTTTGGTTAGGGTTTTATTAGAAGATTCAACTTGACCATTGGCCTGTGGATAGCAAGGTGATGAGAAACTAAGTTTGATACTAAATTTTTCACAAAGGTCTTGTAACAACTTATTTTTGAAAGATTTACCATTATCTATTATTAGGCGATGAGGAATACCAAAACAACAGATAATGTGATGGTTAACGAATTCGACAATTTTTTCTTTTTTGATTGAAATGAGTGGAATGGCCTCCACCCATTTTGTGTAATATTCGGTTGTTGTGATAATCCAACGGTGACGTTGCGAAGAGGGCGGGTGAATCTCACTAATAAGGTCTAAACCCCATTGTGAGAAAGGCCAAAGATCTCGTGCGACCTGTAGCGGATGGCTAGGAGTATGTTGAAGGTTGGCATGTTGTTGACACATAACACAACGCTTAACATATTCATAGCAGTCGTTATTAAGAGTAGGCCAATAATAACCTAGGTGAAGGATTCGTTTAGCCACGGTAAGGCCACTAAAATGTCTGCCACAAATACCGTCATGGACCTGTTGGATGGTATAGGTGACCTCTGCGCCAGTTAGACATCAAAGGAGGATACCATCAAAGCCACATTTATAAAGGAGTCCCCCCATGATGGCATAACAAGAAACATGTTTAAGAAAAGCACGTTTGCCAGTACTAGTTAGGTCAGGTGGGAGAACAAAGGTTGTAAGGTAGTCGTGAAATTGGTGGTACCAGGTATCCTGCAAATTAGCAGACACATTATTTATCATACAAACAACCAGGGCTGAGTAATATGGGGAAAAGAGTTGTTGGACCAAGACGAATATGTCAGAGTCAGTTGGTGAGGCAAGAATTTGCGAAGCTAAGCAAGCCATAATATCCGCAAATTTGTTAGTGGAGCGGGGAATGGTCTGGATAGAATAACGAGTAAATGAGGTCAAAAGTGAATCCACGTAATGTTTGTACTTTTGAAGTTCCTCATTTTTACATTGGTAGATGCCCATAACTTGATTGACTACCAATTGAGATTCGCCAAAAATATTAATAGATGTGACACCTAAGTGTAACGCAACCTGGAGACTGAAAACAAGGGCCTCATATTCCGCTGTATTATTAGTGCAGGGGAAATCGAACCGGAATGAAAGAGGCATAGGCTCAGCGTCAAGAGGATTGAGAACAACGCCGGCCCCTCCGCCGCACTAGCATTTGGATCCATCGAAGAAGAGGGTCATTGGATATGACTCTCCCCTGAGTGAAAGAGTGACGATGAGTTCGTCGGGGAAATTAAAATTGGTAAATTGTTCCCCAGGTAAAGGGGCCTCTGCAAGTTGGTCCGCAATAGTTTGTCCTTTGATTGACTTCTGTTGTACAAACTCAAGGTCGAGGTCAGCGAGGAGCATAAGCCATCGGGCGATGCATTGGTTTAGATGTGGTTTAGCATACATATAATGAATGGGGTCCGCGTTGGTGATGACAAAAGTTTTGTGATTCAGGAGGTAGTGTCGGAGTTTGGTGGCTACGAATGATAGGGCTAGGCACAATTTTTCTACATGTGTATACCTAGTCTCGTAATCCACGAGAGTACGACTTATATAATAAACGGCTTGTTCTCGACGTGCCGAGTCTCGATGTGCGAGCATGGCTCCTATAGCATGGTCAGTGGCAGAAAGGTAAAGGTAGAAAGGGCGATCGTCCTGTTGTGGGATAAGCACGAGTGGCTGCAAGAGATAGGCTTTGAGAGCTTCAAAGGCTTGGTGACATTCTTCGCTCCATTGAAAGGCAATGTCCTTTTTAAGAAGGTGATGGAAAGGTTGACATCGATCTGAGAGTTGGGAGATGAAACACCGGATGGATTGAAGTTTACCCTGCAAACTACGCAATTGTTTGAAGTTTTTGGGTGGGGGCATTTCTAGGATAGCTTTGACTTTAGATGGATCGACCTCAATGCCACGCAAAGAGATGATGAAGCCAAGAAGTTTTCCCAAAAGAACACCAAAGACACATTTCTTTGGTTGAAGCCGGACTGAATATTGTAACAGGCGATCGAAAATAATGGTTAAAACATCGAGATGTTCACTACGATGTTTAGATTTGCCAAGAAGATCATCGACATAATCCTCAAGGATAGTGTGCATAATGTCATGAAAAATGTAAGTCATAGCCCGCTGATAGGTCGCACCAGCATTCTTAAGGCCAAACGGCATGACACGATAACAGAAGGTTCCCCAAGGAGTTATGAAGGTAGTTTTATGTTGATCGGCCGGGGCTTACCAAATTTGATTGTATCCCGAAAAACCATCCATGAGAGAAACATTTCATGGCCCGCAGTGAGATCAACAAGTTGATCAATACTTGGGAGGGGGAAGTCATCCTTGGGGCAAGCAAGGTTAAGGTCTTGGAAATCCGTGGCATATCCGAAGTCCCCCCCGTCGCTTTAGTAGCAGGTACGATGTTAGAAATCCATTAGGATAGTCAATAGGAAAAATGAAGGAAACAGAAAGAAGTCGTTGAAGCTCTTCTTTGACCAAGAGGGCAATGCATGGATGCATTTTTCTCAGTTTTTGTTTGACTGGTTTGGAATCCGGATTTAGGGTGATGTTATGGACAGCAATGTCAGGATCAATTCTTGGCATGTCAGCGTAGGACCAAGCGAAAGCTTGGTTGTGGGTACGGAGAAAGGTAGTAAAGGTGACTTGTTCTGATGCGCTAAGGGATTGTCCGATCTTCACAATGTGAGGATCCTCCTCTTTGTGGATGTTGATTTCTATAGTCGACTCATTCAATATGGTTTGAGTTTCAGACGGTAAGGTGCGTTGAATATAGGAGTCGTCCGCACCAAGGTAAGTGAGGATGGAGTCGTCATCCTGGCACTCAACAACGTTAATTGAAGGTGAATCCTCTTCAATCATGTATGGATACAGAAGGGGAAGAGAAGATGGGTCCTCATTATCGCGTTGATAAGTGAGAGGACTTAGGAAGATAGCATTTATGAAAAAAATAAAAGTTAGGAGGGATAGATTCAGGGTCTATCGACTCTGTGGGTGATGATGGAAAAATGGGTGATGATGGTTTGGTAGGGGTGACGTCGTCATCTTCCAGGATACAACTGACATGAAGTTTCTCCGGTGTAAGTGTTTCAGGAAAACCAAGACCACTACGATCATTGTGTTTGGGTGTAGTCACGGGAATGAGTGTATGTCGGCCTTGTTCATAAAGACCAAAACCAAAGCCTTTCCAAGCACATCGAGTCAAGAAGGTGAGGGCAAATGACGATTTGTCAAGTATTGAAAATCAGATTGGAAGGGAACCACCTCAAAAGGAGGTTCAGGGGTAACAGAGGATGCACTCGACACCCCATATGTTAGGTTGGTGCAGCAATGGGTGGTCCGTAAGAGATTACCTCCCCCACGTGACGGTCGTAGGCTAGGATTGCGTATGTAACTGTCCGTACTCCGCGGGGTATGGAAAGAGCTACGTTATATAGGCGGTATTCCCCCAGAGGAAGGCGTTGAAAAACATCTACTAAGGGGTTGGAGGTTGGGATGTTATCTGTGGGAAAGGAAGTGGTATTTGTGATGGTGGTTTCATTGGTTGAAGGTGTAGGTGCAGTTGAAGTGGATGGTTGGGTTGGATGAATGGGTGTCTTTGACTGGTTACAAGCACATCATTAGGTGATACAACATATTACAGGTTTTGAAGGGGGGAGGATCAGCTTTCCGGTGTAGTACTTCCCCTCATACTTAAATTTTAGCATCTATGTAGGTGGAAGGAACACATCCCCTAGCCCGGATCCAAGGGCGGCCTAGTAACATATTGTATTGGAACTCTCCCTTAAGGCACATAGAAGAGTTTGGGTAAGGCATGGCCCTACACGAATGTTAAGGATCACGGTTGCCTAAGGTAGAATAATAAGCATCCATGAATGACCGCAAAATGATGGGGTTGGCACAAATCAACTAGAAGTGGTCTTCATTTGTTGAAGGCTTTTTGACGATATGATGTTTAGGCTAGCGCCCCTCAATCATAACACAATGTACCAAATGTCCTGAACGTAGCTTATATTAAAATGCAGGGTCAGGATCTTCGCACAAAGTCGATAATTTCTCTCGGAAGAATAACTGACCGCGCGGCTTGCCTGTATCGAGACAAAAGTGGTTGGGGATATATTGTTTGTGAGCGAAGCAACGTGATTGGGTGTAGAAATAGGGTAACAGGAATGTTTCATCCTTAGGTAAAGACCTCTATCCCCCCCCCCCCTAAGATTTCAACGAGAGCTTGTCATGAGATTTCAGAAGTCCCTGAATAATCATACATTGTCTTTTTTTCCAGGCGATTGTGAGCTTTTGACATGGTTCGATGGGAAATTCCATTAGATATAGATAGCGGGTCTGCGAATCACCACTTAGGGTTTGCATCGGGATGGTGGACCGGAGAAAGGATGCACGTGTGTTTCTTCTCTTTTGCTTTCCCATTGTTTTTTTTGCCCTCCATAGCAACACTATCATATTGATCTCGTAAACAGAGGCAGGCGATAGGGATGGTCATGGTCCTCGGAGGTGGGGGCTTGTAATAATAAGATCCATTGTGGAGTGGGACAGGTGGTATATGATATGGAATTTGAAGCTAAGGTCCTCTCTTCGTAAGTTGTCTTTCTTAACTCTTTTTCTATCTGAGAAGAGGACTGACAAGTATGGCTTTCACTTCTTTGCATCCCGCTACTCATGTCCTAGTGTGTCAGTGGTAGCCGTATAATTTTTAAGACTCACATCATAACCTATAGGTCGAGGTTTATATATAATCATAAATTCTAAGTTGGGGTAGGGAAATGGTCGCATTCTCTACCAACATAGCAAGGATTTTGGCGTAAGACCCTTTGAGTGGGTCAAGTCCAGAGGAAGAGAGGCTATTGACTGGGTCGATTCTGCGAGACGTGTATGTTGTTTGTATGGTGGTGGTTTAGCCAAAGGTTTTAATAATGGGTTGTTAACTAAGCGTGGCTTCTTTAGCGGCGCAGCTATGTTTAGCTGGTTTCATGATAGGCCCACCAGATGATGTGGTTATCAAAAACACCACGGAAGAAATAGGGTGGCAGTAACAATTCCTTTTGCATGATGAATTTGTTTCGAGGATGTAGTTAAGATAGGATAACGCAGAGTACGATGGTGTTACTATACCCTTGGATTTTCTCTATGGGTGCAGAAGGCGTAGGTCGCTTTAAGAAAACGTAGAGGTATTATATATTGATGCAAGTAGAGGGGGATGGGGTCCCAATCTGAAGGTAGGTGTGACGACGGGGTTTTCGTTGTAGATAAGGCATAGGTTGAGGGATTGATTTGTCTCCTCTTGTGGATGGCGTTATTTTAATAAAATCACGCCGCTTAGGTGGGGGTGTTTAGACGACATAGGTAGTGGTTAGGTCCCAAGCGTAGGTAAGATGTTCCTTCCTCGCCTGGCTGCGGTCTTTGTCCCGCTGCGGGTGTGCATATGAGTGACATAGGCATTTTAAAGCTTCTGTAAACACTTCGTATATGGTAAGCATCTGGATTGGTCATTGTATTTGAGTAGAATAGCGTACTCAAACGTTCACATAGGACCTGTCTATCTTTCTGGGGAATGACAATCCTCACAGTGTGAATAGGACCTTTTGTATGGAAAATGTGGGTTGTGATTCCGGTCCCAACTGGGGGGTGATACAGGGGTAGATAGCCACTTTCAATGCATAAAGATGTCCTGTCGCTGAAAAGATTTAGGCGCTGAATAACTACTAGGTAGGAGGGACGTGTTTGAGATTATCCTTCATGTTTAAGATGTGGTGAGTCGGTTCAAAAGGTTTCTTGTTAAGGATGACAAATAGTGGCCAACCTTCCTCCTGTACAACAAGATTTAGAAGACGACGTTTGGGAACTAGATAATTAGATAAATCTGCTCAAAGTCTTGCAAGGATGTGGTGTAGAAGGTCATTTGTGAGAGGGAAACTCTAGGTGGTTAAACCTTGATGGGTAAAGGAACGAAACGATTTAGTTTGTCTTGATGGCGAGGCAAGGGGGGTTCTATGCCTTCGCTTATGAAGCGCTTGATTTAGAATGTGTCATAAGTTTGTGGCTGGGAGTCGAAGACTGCATGGATCTCTTGAACACTTCTCCTCGTAGAATATTTGATTTTAATGTTACTGTAGAAGACTGATTCGGAATGGCCCTGGGAATAGTTTAAATTTTTGGTTAGAGGGGTTAGGATTATCGAGGGCTATATCCCCGCCTCAACCATTTCCCTGACTATGTTTTTCAACTCTTGCAGTTTTCTACTGGCCCTTCACGCGTGGAAGTTACAGAAGTCATTTTCTTTGTACCAAGAGGTATGGCGCGAATGAATCAAACCACATGAGTGAGGTTTAACAGGAGGTAAGTAAGGGCTCCTCTTTAAGCTTTGTCCATATCACACCACATATGTGTCTCCCAGGGAGTGTAGTTGATGGGCTTCTCTTATATTGATAGTGGTTTTGTCGGGTCATTCGACCGGTGGTTGGTCTTTTTCACCCATCACCGTGTGCACTCCCCCTTTTGATTTCGAAGCAGTTGATGGGTTAGGATTGGGGGTGTTAGGTTTTTGTGGCATCTTGGGTTCGGACAGTGGGGTTTTTTGTTGCGGCAAAAACCCGCAATTTCTCTTCCTCTAAGGCTCGATCTCTATTTTTTGAGCCATAGTAAAGGCCTCGTCCAATGTACGCAAAATTGAAATTTGAGGTAGAGAGATGTGTTAGCACGCCCGCTAAACATGTTGTCGATAAGTTTCGCCTGAGGCAGGCATCGTAAGTTGGTTGATAAGGCCCCGCCTCGTCCAATGAAATCTGCGATAGATTCATCTTTCAAATTACTCGGATGGCATAGAGGTCTGTGATAGAATACTTCTTGCCAAGGTAGGGAGAAATGATCAAAAAAGATTGGGCTAGCTGTTTAAAGATAAGATTTAACGTCATGCTGGTTTAAAGCACTGTAACCACTCCAAGGCGGGTCCATGATAAGTAGACATGGAAAGGTGCGGATTAGTAAAAGCGTCGCATGAGAATTAGATATCAGACATGTCTAATGAATCGAGTGTTGTTGAGGGTCCTCCTTACTAATTAAAAAACGGTCAATTTTGGTAATTCCCATGAAGGAGTATTGAATAAGGGGGAGATGGTGGATAGGCTTCCTGAAAATCTTGCTCGTATGTCAAGTGGCTACGACCCTAAAACAGAAAGCTCCAGATTTTGCATTTTGTCCTATGTTGTTTAATTAATCAGTATGTTGTATGAGATGATGGGTGTGTTGTGGTACACGGAGGCAAATTGGGCCAAGGGTCCATCTGACTGGTGGTTAAATGTTGAAATGGATGGAGACATTGTTGGCCAACCGAATAGGATGTCCTATAAAGACTTAGGTTCCCTGACTATTTTGTGGAAATGACGTGCGAGCTTTGAGCCGAAACTCAGTTGATAGGTGGCAGATCGAAGTTCATACAGAACATCTCAAGAAACGAGGTAGGAGTCATCGGTGGGTAATGACATGTTTGGCACAAATTAACAAGGCCAATCTTGCCGTATGCATCCCCTGAACTCTGAGTTAGGAGACGGGCTAAGTTGAAGGGCAAAGCGAGTTAGGCGGAGAATGACTAAATGAGTATCTATACTGATCGGATGCCAATAAGGAGGTTTGACCATACGGCGTACAGTCAGTCATAGAAAAAATAGTATTGTACAGCGCTAACGGATTATCATCTAAAATTTGGCAAATCCTTTATCTCTCATAGGAATTTTAGGAACCTCGCGGGTGTCCGTAGGATTCCCCACAGAATGTGGTGATCATGCAAAGGCATAGAGCAGCTGTGAACCATGGCGGCGGCTTGCTTTTATGATAACACCATGTACAAGGAGTACAGTAGGGTTTCCTTTCTATCAATAACAGAAACAGACAAGAAGATGTTTGAAATTTGGTAGTCCCGCTAGTTTGATCAGGAACTGTAAGACATAACCATATCGGCTAGATAACGATGTCGGTCGGATTAGCCGACATCGGTAACTAACCGATGTCATTATAATGAACTGGTGTAAAACAGTAAGAATGGTTGATTTGGTGTTATATAATTGAATATGTCCTACCAAACTATTCCTGTAGTGATCACAGAAAATAGTTATAAACTAGAACAGAATGGAAAACAGCAAAATTCACACAATTAAACACTAAGTAAAACCTAGGTTACTTTTAATCAATTTGGTAATGCTTTTAGATGAACTGATGTTAATCCGAAACAAAATACTTTAGGGGAAAATTCAATTGTTTGCTTATAGGTTACCCTACCCCACTCTATCGGCAGAGAATACCGCGGAAAATGGGGTGTTTTGAGCTGTTGTGTTGCTTCGAATGACATTTTGGTATTGTTTTGTAGTGAAAAGTAAATTAATTCCTTCACTACGTGGAAATCACCACCCCCACAGACGACCTGTTACTTAATCTTGTTCACTAGAAGAAAAGCAGCAAGTACGGACTGTAATTTGCACATGTTTTAAACCCCAAAATCAAAATATATTCTGAAGCAAAAATATGACTTCACTAAGCAAACTGGAACACGATAATTCTTTTACTAAATTAACAAAAATCAGCAAACAGCAAAACGTATGCTTCTTAAATGGAAAGCAAGCAAGAGAACAGAAACCTGAAATGTCCCACCTACTTGCAAATGTTTCGCAAGAATGTTTCGGCTCTGGGGAATCGAGACTTGCTGCTTCTATCTATCCTTTCATCCCTTGATAAACAGATAAGGGTTAGGGCTAGGAGGATACCTATTGAATGGTTCAGATTGGTGTAACGGGTACTGTACGAGAAAGATTAGATCGACTGCGAAGAATCTTTTTGTCTTGGAAGGACTACCTGGCAACTAAGATACCAGACCACAGATTTTAATTAGACAATAACTGAGGGAGCTGCCTTGCCCCGAATATAAACTTCCTTCGAAGGTGTCATTTCCCCCCTTTTAATACAAATTACACAATGACACAAATGAAAGCTTTGTCACAATCACGATTTAGTACCTCGTTACAAGTCAATAGAGATGCTTAACATCATCGCTAACCACGGGGTCACAAAAGGACTTAAAAAGGGAAAAGTCCCCCCCCCCCACGTTGTTTTTCGGTTACTGGTCATTATACAATACATATCCCGGTTTTAGTTACAAACAGGGATAAACCAGACTGGACCTCTGAGTTGTTAGGTGACAATTAGGCGAGGAAGGGAGCTTGGGGTATAAGTCACAGTGACCAGATGGCTGGTCACTGGCTAACACCGCGTTTAGAACCCGTGCCGTAGGGATAAACGACACCGTAGGTCAGCAAGCTAGGTGCTTTTGGCTCGCGGTTGGTTGACCGGGCTTGTGGGTCTTCCCCTTCGCGCTGGCTGCGGGCCTCGTGCGCAATAGGTACGACTCAGAGTGTGATAACAATGGTCTCTGGGCATACAAGGAGTATGATGAATTTAGTAGGGTGCTGGTAGGTGTAGTCTAAGATGATCTTTAATTACTATCAATCCACAGGCTCAAGAAATGGTGCTTAGAAACATACAAGACACTACTTACTCGTTCTGATGAAGATGCAGGTTCCAGGACTGTATACACGACAGCTCAAATAGATGATCTACAATCCAATTGGCTTCCCTCCTCTTCTGAGCTCGTATGAGTGTCCACACTGGGCTCTGTTATCAGTTGGCAGTCTGGGGCTTGATTCCTTCTCTGTAACTTCCTTTCTATTTTTTTATTTCTCTGCTCGGGCGCAAAATCCCGGATTCTTTTTCATGATTGTCTCCTCTTCTCTTCGATCAAAATTAAAATCCCGATCCCTTATTTTTGTTGGAGGTGTCATTTACAAGGACCGATGGCGGTTACGCAACCGATTGGCGGTCAAGTAGGAACCCCGTATTGGTCAGGTAAGTGTGTAATTTTTGGTAAAATAGCCAGCTTTCCCTCCCTTTCTCCCGAGGGATAGTTCCGGCTTTCACGTCAGTATAGGTCAGTTATGGATGCTGGTGAGGGTAATAGTCATGGTGTGGATGTGGCCAAGTATAGGTCTTAATTAGGTTATTTTAGGTTAAGAACTAGGTTCAGATGAGGTGGCAAATGAGGTGGCAGTAGCGAGTGGATTTATTAATTTATAAGGAATTACTAAATAATTGTGTAAGGTGTAGGTGATGAGGTTAGGTTGCGAAATGGATGCGGGGCACATGGGGTCGTAAGACACAAATTTGGTGTCTACAGAGGTATTGAAGAAAGCAAACTAGGATTTGAATATCTGCATAGCTCCAAAGGTGCTTATTAACATAAAGACCCTGGAAGAAAACAATGAGGTCCAGAGATCTATGAAGGACGAAACATTGGGCCGCGCAAAAATATTGTCGATGGTTAAGCAAAAGCGTGAGGCCTTGGTAGCAGCACAAGAGTCGTACAAGACTCGATTGGAAGAGCTTGGGAAGCTCATTGTGTAGAAGATGGATCTTCTAGAAGGAAGAATGACCTCAATGTCTAGCATTGTGTTGGTTCTACAAAATGAAAAAGGGGAGATTGCGAGGGATGAATTGGAGTCCATTTCTGTGGACGTTTCGGAAAAGATCAAAACAAGCACTCGCTAAATGGAAAAACTTGGAGGCTGAGATAAAATAGGAATATTTTGAATTAGTTGTTCAGGTTGAAGAAGAGACTGCAGGGTAAAACAATTCACTACACCCACAGCCTAGGAGATTTGGACCAAACTACAAAGCATCTATGAGGGAGATGATAAAGTCAAGCTTACAAAATCGTAGACCTACCGAAACAATTTGAAATTTTAAAGATTAGAGAAGATGAAAGCATAGCATCATACATGCAAATGGAAGATGAGATAATAAACGTAATCAAATTCGTAGGAGAGAAGCTAGAAGAAACACTCATTGTTCATAAAGTCCCGAGATCCTTAACCTCCAAGTATGATGCAAAATTTTCAACCATTGAAGAATAAAAAGATATGAAAAAATTAACCTTGGATGAACTACAAATCATTCTATCAACCTATGAAATGAAAAAAATTGGATCCAAATCAGCTAAGAAATAAGTTTCCTTTAAAGCCAAGAAGGATAGTCATTCCAAGCAGGAGAAAGAGGAATCAAATTTGGAGAAATAAGAAGATGATGAGAAGATTGAAGCTCTATTTTTTAGGAGATTGGGAAGAGGAAAATTAAAATATAAAGGTAATCTTCCTTTCAAATGCTTTAATTGTGGCCAAGTAAGACACTGTGCAGCTAAATGTCCCAAAAAAACAAGGAGGTTGAGTTTGAATGTAAAGAAGAAGATCATAAACAGGGTAATAAAAAGATGGACTATAAGAAGAAGTATTTCAAGAATAAGAAAAAATTTTACTCTAAAGAAAATTCAAGTGACTCATAATCAAGTGATTTAAGTAGCTCAAAAAGTGAGAGTGATGGAACTAAAATTGAAACTTTTTTTATGGCTTTGGAAATATCAGATGAATGCAGCAATAAAGGGAAATATATGGTCAGCTATGAAGACTCAGATGAAGAAGAGGCACAAGTAAACTTAGAGGCTGAATTAGTAAGTGCCCTTAAAGAACTTCAAATTTGTAGAAGAAGGAACCAAAATATAAAATGCACCCTAAAGGATTATGAAGAAAAAATCTATATTTTTGAAAAGAAGAAGAAGAAATGAGTGAACTCAAGGAGCTTGAAAATCAGATGGAAAATATTTCCCAATCCTATAAAGAAAAGAAAGAATAATGTCAAAGGCTAATTTCAGATTTATAACTTCACAAGGGTGAGTTAGAACAGGTAAATGGAAAACTCAAGATGTATGAGAAGATATAAAGGTGCTCAAATGTTCTAAAAAACAAACTAAGCACTCAAAGGGGACATAAGTGAAAAAACAAGTATTGGTTTCAAGGAATAAAATAAGGAAGATGAACCATCAAAGACTAAAGAAGATAATTCTACATCAAATGTCTCATTTACCATGAACAAAGATGTCACTAAATCTACAAAAAGATGGAAAAACTCTCCAAGAATCGTATATTTTTATGAGGTATTCTCATTCCCTCTATGACTTTTGTTTTTCATGTAATCAATTTGGTCACAAAGCTTCTAAGTGTAGAAGAAATGCTAGAGGGAGTTGGAGGAATTATATCTTGCAGTATATGAGAGAAAATCATAATCATATATGTTACAAATGTGAAAAGGAAGGTCATATAGGCAGTATGTGCAACTCACAAACACCAAAACCAAGAAAGTGGATATATGTGGTGAAAGATAAATCAAACAAGAAAGAAGAGAATATTATGATAGCTCAAACTACCTTTCATGTATAAGATGAAGGAATTATTTGGTACTTGGATAGTGGCTGCTCCAGTCACATGACAAGTGCCAAAAGTAAGTTCATGTCTTTTTCAAATAATGCTTCTGGTGCTGTTAGATTTGGTGATAGCAATTCTACAAATATTATGGGCAAGGGAACTCTTAGTCTTGATAATGGAAAAACTATTATAGAAAATGTTTTTATATGTTGAAGGACTCAAACATAACTTGCTAAGTGTCAGCCAAATGTGAAATTAAGGCTACAATCTGACTTTTCAATGATAAAGGATGCAAAATTGTTGATGGAAAAATAGGGAAGAGAGTTGGAAAAGTAAAAATAAATAAGAATATTATGTATGCACTCAAAGAGGTAAACAAATAAAAGTGTTTTACAAACAAGCTTGATGACAATTGGTTATGGCATAGGAGATTAGGACACATCATCTTTGATAAGCTTGTAAAATTTAGTGTTGAAGAAGGATTTAGAAACATGTCAAAAATTGTGAACCCAACAGATTCTATGTGCAAATCTTGTTTACATGGCAAACAGACAAGAAGGGCATTCAAATCAAAAGAGTATTCAACTACTCAACCTTTAGAGATGATTCATACAGATTTGTGTGGGCCTACTAGAACTGCAAGTAGGAAAGGAGATGAGTACTTCATGCTTTTAATAGATGACTTTACTAGGATGACATGGGTAGCCTGCTTGAAACACAAATCAGAAGCCTTAGATAGATTCAAATCATTCTGTGTGCAAGTGTTGTTTTAAAACTAATGCTAAATGTGAATAGAAGACTAACACCTAAATAGTCTTAATTAGCAAGAATTAAACAACATTCTAAGCACCATCATGATAAGAATTAATCAAGGGTTAGATGCTAAACATTCATTAATACAAAACTTTGAATCTAGCAATGCTTAAACATCTAGAAATCCTCTATTCTCTAACAACATGTGAATGAAGGAACCTAGGTAGGCTCCATGGCTATCAAAAATAGTTGTCCTTAATGTTCCGAGAACCTAGGAATGTGGGCTAGTCAAAGTTGGGCTACAAGACCCTTTTGACACCTCCCATATGACCTAAGCACTTTTAAGAAAGAGGCTTAACTCTTCAAGATGATGAACTCTCAAGAGGACAAAGTGCAAGCTCTTAGTCTCTTAGCTATATGCTTTGCATTTACTCTCTTAAGAAGTTTAGGTGTAGGTATAAAGGTAGGAGGAGGGCTCTTTATATAGCCCAAAGGATAAAGGATTCAACACATTCTCATGAATGTGGGACTAACGGAGATGTAGAGTTAGTTTATGGATAAGGGGGGTTTAGATGGGGTTGAGTTAGCTTTAGGACGGTTTAGTTTGTCCTCAAGTGGCTCATGTGGATAAAGGGGGTATATTAATTAATCAAGATGATTAATTAAATACATATGCAAGCTTTTATAAGCTTTTAGATGGATATTAGTGTGATTTGGACCATTAGGAAGGGATTAAACCAATTAAATAGAGATTTATTGATTTAATGAAAAGGGAGGTTAATTAATTAATAATAATTAATTAGAATAGATAGAAGGTGTTAATTAATGAAGGGTCATTAATAAGGGTATGTGTTGGATAGGCGAATTAATTAATTAGCTTAATGTAATCAATTAACGACAATGGAAGAGAAGATGAGCACTATTGACAATATATCGTTAATTTGTGGGAAAGGAGATAATTAGCACAATTTAAGTATTTAAATTGCTTGGGTGTAATTATAGGTGTCTACACATTCAAATCACTTGTAGAAAATGAAAAGAACAAAAAAATCAAATGGTTAAGGTCAAATAGGGGTGGAAAATTTTGGTCTAATGAATTTGATGTCTATTGCAAAGAACATGGAATACAAGGAAATTTTCAATTGCTAGGACACCACAACAAAATTGTGTAGTTGAGAGGAAGAACAAGACTGTGCAAGAGATTAGAAAAACTATATTAAATGAATCCAGACTTTCTAATAGCTATTGGAGTGAAGAAGTGGACACAGTTGTGTATATTCTAAATAGATCTCAATTAAGAGTGGATGGAAGCAAAACACCGTATGAACTATGGACAGGAAGACCAACTAATGTGAATCACATAAGAGTCTTTGGGAGCAAGTGCTACATAAAGAGAGATGAAGTGAAGGAGTGTAGGATGAGGGTCTGGAAGGAATACACGTGCACCAAATAGTTGCACTTCACCAAGAAAGGAGTTGCAAGATAAGGCAAGCAAACTTTTAAGAAGCAATGTGCATGCATAGAAAGCTCAAGATTCAAAAATGGAGTGGAATAGAATTCTCTTGGATTAGCCATGGACCAAAAAGAAGAGGAGTACAAATAGGGGAGTAAATGTGTAACTCCCATGTAAGATAAGATTCCTCCATAATGGAGAAGAGGAGTTACTTTCCCAAATGGGAATGTAACTCCTATGACACACTTACACATATGACAGATTTTGTAAGAGAATCTATCATAACTAAAATGACACCTAGATCCATGTCCACCTAAGTGAGATGACTCACATGGTGTAGGTGGAAATAACACTAAATAATTAAATAAAGTGATAAAAAAATACCTACACCAACACCCCCCCTTCATCGAAACTAGGATGGGGCAAGGTAAGTCAGCAAGACAAACAAGAAATGGGTCCTGGCTATAAGCCTGATGAGGTACCCATGCACAAAAGGTCTCAAGTAGTGAGGGGAAAACCCAGTGGGAAAAACCTCAACTTACAAGAGATAGCAAAAAAACTCTCCTAAACTACTAAGAAGAAGGAGAGAAGAAGGAGTCTATCCTGCCTCCCAAGAAGATGATCCAGTCACGAGCCACCCTGTGCTGAGTGAAGAGGAGGAAGAGGACCCCCGAAGTGTTAAGGTGTTGTTCCAATCAAGGGAACAATGCTCTGTATGTGAGGTGGAAGATCCAGCTGCTACATGAAGAGATCCTGAAGTGGTGGCAATGAAGGAAGGTGGAATGCCCTGAACCTGTGAAGAAGTGTACCCAATGCCTGATGAATCCTGAATCATAGTGCCTGCTCCCTGAAGTGCCTAAAGTGGGCCAGAAGTGGGCAGATCAAGAGACAACTCCTTAAGATGTGTCAAGTCATAAGTGGATGGTGGAGGTGGGTCCCCATCATCATGGAAATCAACTATGCTAGAAGAGATGTCCAAAACATCAGAAATGGGCTCAGAAGTATCCTCAAGTCCAGTTGAGTCGGATGAAGAATCTGAAGGAGGAGCAAAGTGAGAGAATGAGTACAGTTGAGTGTGATGGTCAGCTATACCAACTGCAACAATAACATCACTGTGGAGCTCCCTAACATAAACTGAGTTCGGAGTGAACTCAACTCGCAAGCCCTGTCCAAGATGAGTGATTTGATAGACTGAAAGAAGGTTTGTTGAAAGTAAAGGGATACTTAAACATTATTGAAAGTACCACCACTTACTTCAACTGATCCTCTTCCAAAAAACCTGTGTAGTGGTGTTGTCACCAAGTTGAATAGAGGACATGTCACATGGCTCAAGTGAATCAAACTCAATGTCTGATGATGCCATGTGATGAGTTGCACCTGAATCAATGATCCATGTAGGGGTAGGTGGCACAACTGTCACTAGAGCTCTTCCCTTTGGTTTCTCCTTGTTGGATTCTTTTACTTTTTCTTTCTCTTGTACTTTCTCTTTTTCACTCTCTTTTTCCTTAGAAATGTCGTGGGATGATGAAGGTGTTTTGAGAGAATCTGGGACTCCAATATTGTGCTTCTCAAGCAAATTAGTGAGGAGAGAAATATTTTTCTTCAAGCACTTTTCTTCATCATGCATGCCATGGTAGTATCCACATTTGATTCATTCTTTGGAATTTCGGGAGGTGGAAGAGGAGGTGGAAGAGTTGTTTTGGGGTTTGTCCTTATTTTCATGATCCGGTTTCTTCTCCTTAGAAGCTCTCAGTCTTTTCCTTTCTAGCAATGAGAGCATGGGATTTTTTGGATTTCAAGCTTCCCATTTGAATCAATTTACTTTGTTCCCTAATCAAATCTGCAATAAACTCATCAAGAGAGGGCATAGACCAACTTTTTCCAAGTGCCCTTTTTGTTGCATGGAAGGTGGAGACAAATACAGAGTATTCGGGACCAAGTTTGGTAAGGACAGATAAAATGAGTTGAGATTCCTTTTTCTTTATTCCACAATCTTCTAACTACAATCTGAGTGATATGAATTTGGAGAAGAAGTCTTGAAGGGTGTCAAAATCATTGGGACTAAGGCTTATTAGGTTATTCTCAAGTTCATGTCCTCGCATTTCATCCTGTTTCCCAAAAAGTTTTTGGAGAGTCTCCAGAACTTCTTTGGGTGTGGTGGAAGAGGAAATGTGAAAATGCAGCTCTGGAGATACACACATGGTCATGAACCCAATGGCTTCATCACACTTATCAAGCCACTTTTCTCTTGTCTCTTTCATCATCAGGTTCAGCTTGCAGACCGGTGGTAATGCGAAACAATTTATTTCCTTTTAAGGAAGTGTTCATAGCATTCATCCATTCTTGATAGTTGAATGGGGTGAGCAAAGGAACACCATGATTATCCATGACAGAAAAGAAATGTGCGAAAAAGGAAAGATACCCCCCCAAAAAAAAGTGGCACTTTATAACATAGTTTGTTTTACAAAACTAATATTCCCATCATGTAGATTGTAGAAAAACATCCAATTTTGACTAAAGAAGTGTTCAAAAAGGAGCAACGAGTCAAAAATTATGGCTTAAAGAAATTCCCACAACTGATTAAAAAAAGCTAGTTAGCCCTGCAAAACATTAAAAAAGTGTCCTGAAACACATTCAAAAGGTATCGTGTTTGTGCCCATTGGAAATGACATCAAATTTCAGAGGGGGTTTGTTTTGACTGCGAGGGGGGATTAGCCTCCTGCCAACCCCGGACCTCACCCTCCGTCTTCGACACTCGAAGGAAGGAACCACCAATAAAGTAAAATGCCCAGATTTTTAAAACATTAAAGCCAATAATATGAAATTTTTTAATACCTTAAAACATTTAGAAAAGGTCCTTATCTATTTTAAATTACCTTCAACCACTCCCAGTGTTTAAAAAATCATTCAACTTGGTTTTTGTTGACCGAACCAAGTCAAGTTGCTGAACTTGTTTTTTGGTTTTGCTAATGCACTGGAAAGTGAACAGTAGGTCTTAGCCACGTGTTGAGGGTTGTGTAACCTCCATGAGCAGCAATAGAAGGAGCTCCCACATCCCATTAGTAGGCTGTAGATGTTCTTCACGTCCTTGTCCATGTGCAGGGGTAGATTAGACCAGGGGTGAGGCGAGTGAGGAAAACCACGCAGGTTGGGAGTGAAGGCTCAGACAGAAATAGCCAAGGAGTGGTTTGAACATGTAGATCCACTACTGCCCCCAACTCAGCAAGATACGCAGATGTTCCAGCTCAAAAAAAAGACGCAGATCCACGCAGAGGGAGGGTAGGAAGAAGGCAAAGGCCGACGTGGGAGAGTGCGCAGGTGTAGCGAAGAGATGAAAACATGAAGAGAGAAGCCAACGGTGTTGTTGTAATAGTCCAGTTCCAACGCAAGTCTTTACCATCCAATACCTCAAGTGTATGCAGGCTCAGACGTGAAGCTGGAATAAAATACTGGAACAAGAGTTGAGCAGACACACAGATGGAACACAGAAGCATGGTAAATGGCACAATACCGAGCCACTTCAACCTGTAATGCAAGCAAGGAGCACAAAATACAAACCACTAAAAAAAATCTGAGAACATGCAAGTAAAGCACATGTAAAAGGTAAAACTTGCACAAGCAACTACACGGTGGAGCAACAAAGGTGAGCAGCGTGATTCCAGTCCCCAAGCTCTGATACCATGAAGGAGTGTAGGACGAGGGTCTGGAAGGAATACACATGCACCAAATAGCTGCACTTCACCAAGAAAGGAGTTGCAAGATAAGGCAAGCAAACTTTTAAGAAGCAATGTGCATGCATAGAAAGCTCAAGATTCGAAAATGGAGTGGAATAGAATGCTCTTGGATTGCCATGGACCAAAAAGAAGAGGAGTACAAATAGGGGAGTAAATGTGTAACTCCCATGTAAGATAAGATTCCTCCATAATGGAGAAGAGGAGTTACTTTCCCAAATGGGAATGTAACTCCTATGACACACTTACACATATGACAGATTCTGTAAGAGAATCTGTCATAACTAAAATGACACCTAGATCCATGTCCACCTAAGTGAGATGACTCACATGGTGTAGGTGGAAATAACACTAAATAATTAAATAAAGTGATCAAAAAACACCTACACCAACATGAAGAAGATTTGGAAAATTTTGATTCCATGTGTGATGAGGGCATATTTATTGGTTATTCATCAGTTTAGTGCAACCTACAGATGCTACAACAAGAGGCTTAAGAAGGTGGTTGAAAGCACAAATGTAAAAGTAGATGAAACTCATCCTTCAAAAATTAGAAATCATCCTGAAGACAACTATGAAGATGATGTACATACAATTGAAAATCATGATGATGATGATGAAATAATAGGTACACATGAAAGAGGTAGAAGAAGTGGAAGTAGAATAAGAAGAAAGACATGACACCAAGACACCTTCAAGGTAAGTTACAAGAGATCATCCTATAGATCAGATTATAGGAAGTAAAGAAGGTAGTGTGCTCACAAGAAGAAGGCTAAGAAATCAGAAAAATAATGAGAACATAACTCTCTTATCTATGATAGAACCAAAGAATGTGGAGGAAAAATGCAATGAAAAATATTGGATAGATGTAATGAATGAAGAGCTTGATCAAATTGAGAAAAATGAAACATGGGATCTTGTGCCTAGGCCAAAAGACAAGAATGTCATAGGAACAAATTGGGTCTTCAGGAATAAAATGAATGGAAAAGTTGAAGAAACAAAGACTAAAGCAATACTTGTGTGTAAAGTGCTATGCATAAATGGAAGGAGTTGATTTTGATGAAACCTTTTCACCAGTAGCAATAATGGAAGCTATCAGATTATTCTTGGCATATGCAGCTCATAAGAAAATCAAAAAAATTTCAAATGGATGTCAAATCTACCTTTCTAAATGGCAACTTAAATGTGGAAGTGTATATTGAGCAGCCTGAAGGATTCTCTTTGTGTGAAGACAATGATTATGTATGCATATTGAAAAAGGATTTGTGTGGGCTCAAACAAGCTCCTAGAGCTTGGTATAACATTTTGGATGCTTATCTCATGGAACAAGGTTTCAGAAAGGGAGTAGCTGATAGCAATCTCTACATCAAGGAAGAAGAAGAAAAACTATCTAATTGTCATAGTTTATGCATTGATGACATCGTTTTTGGAGGGGATCATGAAAGGATGAATCATGAATTTGCTGATGTGATGAGTAAGGATAGTTTGAAATTTCTATGCTTGGTGATCTTTCATACTTTATAGGTCTTCATATAAACCAGTCAGATCAAGGTATATATATATCCCAATCTAAATACATCAAGGAAATGATAAAAAAAAAAGGTTCAAAATGGAAGATTTCATACCTATAAGTACATCAATGGAGGTAGGATGAAAGTTAAGATAAAGAAGATGACTCACTTAAAGCTGGAAAAAACACTATACAAGATCTATGATAGGTAGGATTCTCTATTCCACTGCATCAAGGATAGATATCATGCAAGTTATATATTATAGCAGGAAGGTTTCAAGAAGAATCCGAAGAGAAATACACCTCAAGGAAGTCAAGAGGATACTTAGATATCTCATGGGAAATCTAGAGTATGGATTTTGGTATCCTACAACCAAAGACTTCAGTATAAGAGTATACATTGATGTAGATTAGTGCTAGAAATATTAATGACAAGAAGAGAAAAAGTGGTGGATCCTTCTTTGTTGGAAAAATTTCTAGTGTTATGTTTGAGTCAAAAATTAATCTTCAGTAGCATTATCTACTTGTGAAGCAGAGTATGTAGATGTTAGTCATGTGTTGTCACTCAGGTTCTCTAGATTAGGCAAACATTGGAAGAATAAAAGGTAAGATTTGATGAGCCAAATCCCTTTCTTTTGTGATAGCACTAGTGTCTATTAGTGTTTCAAAAAATCAAGTATTTCATTCAAAGACCAATCATGTTCCAATAAGATTTCATTTCTTGAAGGGAGCAAGTGAATGTATAAGAAGATTAACCTTGTATATGTGAGCACAAAAGAAGTAAATTACAGACATTATGACAAATCCACTTCTAAAGGAAACATTTGAGCATCTCAGGGATGAATTGGGAGTCATTCCTGACTCCTACCAGCTGTTAAGAGGTCTTGAAAAACTCAAGCAAGCATTGATTCTTGCAAAATCATCCCCTGCATAATGTGCCAAAAAGAGCTTCAAGAGAGAGGGAGTTAGTCTACTAGCTCATGGTGTCTATTCATAACATTATTTCTATTAATTTTGTCACAGTTGGGTCCTTGATTATTTCAGGTATGTCTTCATATCAGCCTTATCAAATGGTCTTCTATCATGTCATACATGGTGTGTTTTTTCTATAATTTATTCCTAAAGCCTAGGGGGGAAATCTATGAAGTGTATGTTTGTTTTCTACTGCTTGTCATTTCCTTGTGTGTCCTATCTTTTTCATTGATGTTCAAAGGGGGAGAATATGTACCTCGGGAACATGAATATGATGTTGGTCTATCATGTGGGCTGTCATGCTCTTTCATCAATTTTTCTTGGCTTTTGTGGGTGTTTAAATCAATGACAAAGGGGGATTTTGTTTCCCACCTTTGTGTTTGGTTATCATTAATGTATATGTGTTTTCCCAGTGTGCTTCTTTTTCATGGAAGTATTGCGTCATAGGGACTCACAGAGTATTGGTTTCTTATTCAATCCATGATAAGCCAAATTGATGTTACTTTAAGGGTCATGGGAGTCATGTGAGTCTCTTTGGTACAAATTTAAGTAGTGAAATGCTTGGATCACGTGTATAATAGGTGAATGAACTCATTCTAAGGCTCAGAAATTCAATAATTAGGTTTTGGAGAGAAATGCCACTTCTAGCCAAAACTTCCCTTGAGATACTCAACTATTCTTAAACTGAAAATGAGATGGGTCTAGAAAATTTCAAACCTATTCATATCAAAAAATCATGGGATATGATGAAGGAAGGTGTCTTTGTGCTTCATGCAAAATTTCAGGTCTTCAAGAGGTCATTTGAGAAAGTTAATTTAAGTTTTTGTAAAACTAACTGTCTTGAAAAGCTGCATTATGAGTTTCCTAGGATTCTTAGGTCTCAAAAAAAAAAATATAGTTTCTCCTTCAAGATAAATCATATAAGTAATTTGTGAATTAGTGGATTTAAATCTTGAGCTAGTGCAAAATGTCTCAAGTCATTTGGACATGTTTTTGGAAAGATAAATGAGCATTTTTTAGAGAGGTTTCTTTTTCTTCCTCAGCATGTGTCCTAAGAAGTCAAGGTAAAATTGAGTTGTTATGTTCTTTAATCAATTCATTTGAGAGCTAATAGTGCTTTATGGATCTCTAATCATCTCCTCATGCCATGATTATTACCATCATAAGGGGAAAAGATGACTCTTTTAGGTGATTGCTCCAAAAACCATAGAACAACAAGGTATACTCTCACTCTCAAGTCAACTTATATAGTCTTGTTTACAGGATATAACAGAGGTGAAATAGTTGTGATTAAGAGATTAAATCCTCTATCACATAGTTTTTTACTATAACAAGATTTTTTATAATTGGAAATGGTTGATAGGTTAAGTGTAAGGCATGAACTTAGTCCTTATATGATTGTCCTAGAAAGGAGTCAAGAAATCTTGCTTCAATCTTCATGGAACCATTTTTCTGAGTTGTTCTCTTCAATATCATGCTCCTAATCATAATTTTCATCATGAATATTGATTAGATAGAAGCTCTATAAATCACTAGTATGATACTTTTAAAACTTAAAAAGGTGTTTGTTTGTCAATCTTTTTTATGATAGAGGTCTTTGGGAACAAGTACTCAGAGCAACATAAGGAAAGACTATAGAAATGATGATCTAATGTAGTCTATCTAACTTCAAGGTGGTCCAAAAACTATCATGAAGAACATTGAAATGCTTTAAATTCATTGAAAAGTCCTAAAAATTGAATTACTAAGATTGAAATGTTCTTAAAACAAGTTTTATTGTTCTTTACCAGTCAAGAACACTAAAAATCTTCATCACCGAAAGCATTGGAGGAGTTTACATCAAAATTGTGTTTGGAGAAGGTGTGGGATTCTCTCAAAATGGTATATCATCTTAAATTTTTGAATTTCATCTATTATTTTGCAAGAAATTGATTTTCTCATCCTCTCGAGCCTCACTGTTCTAGTTTTCCTCAACTAGGTTTTTCCAAAATTTGTTTTGCTCGAATCTCACAAATTCACCAATACAAATTTACAAAATTTGAATCACAAATTTTTGGGATATTACAGGAAAATGTTGCAAAAGTAATTGTATTGATTGATTATGTATACAAAGAGAATTTCTTCATAGAAGTTTTGAAACCTGTCTACCGTCAGTTATTTGACAGTTGTACTAGTTTTTACACTCTTTCTTGCAAATTGAGGTAGTTCTTGGATTGGATCAAGTTTGAAAGGCTTGAATGAAGTTTTTGTGATCTCATGCATCATGTGAACATGTTTATACCAAGTTTAAATGCTAAGATCTCATCAAAACTGTGGAATACTCACATACAAGCAACTGTATTTTCTTGTTTAACTGTGCAGTGGTTAGGGTTGAAGTGACTATGCTGAAAACTTGTGTTGGTAATGTTTTATCTCTCTTAACAAAGTGTCTAGGAGCTCATTTGAATCACTTGAATGAAAATGGAATAATTCTCAGTCTCAACACATGTGAAATGGCTAAGGTACATAGTGTCTCCACAGTGTTTGAAGGTAAAGGTTGTTTCAAATTTTTGAGTTAAAAGTGGTCTATTTGATAAAGAGTGTGATAAGATAATTTCATCCTCAAACATCTCCAACATTCTTTTGATTTAATAGGACATTGAAAAGTCACTCTTGGGACAACCGCCTATATCATGTCGGACAATGACTGTGCTTCTAAATTCACGGAGAATTTTTAAAAAGACTTTCTTGTCTTTGTTCTTGTAATTTTCCTCTCGATTCAGTCCGACAATGGCATTAATTTACGCCCTCATACCTATGATAACAAGAAAAAGGAGTATATCGAAATTATTTATGAATTGCCGGAAAATGTCTTAAGAGTTGAGTACGCTTGTTCCTTCTATGCAGATATTTATATTTTTGATGCTTCTCGATGGGTTGAAATTGTTACTTGAAGTAGTCTTCCTGCAATTTTACGTTCGCTTTGGGGTCTCGAAAGTCTCAACAACCTAAAGCTAACTTATCGTGACTTCAAATTTGATTGGCAGCGGTGACGCGCAATGTTCTATTCTATATAGATTAATATTTTCATTCTTGTTATGTTTTCGACTTCTGCGACTATGCCAGAGTTGTGCAGTCTATTATTGAAAGATACATCCTTCCTTAATTCTATCGTATACCTGTAGTCAACTGAAGCTGGTAGAAGGATAATACGAAAGGATATATCCTTAGATCATACCTTTTTACTATTGACATACGTGAATGTTTTAGATGCGCTGTCTCACTTTTGAAAATGTTTTGTCCGATGCAATATAGATACCCGACCTACAATAAGCTGACGTGTAAAATCGAATAGCATGAATATTGAAATCCAGCAATTCAATCAGCGTGTTCAGGCACAGTGGATCCTTTCTAATGACGTTTCCCCAGCTTCTGAATTTGGTGCTGCACAGCAGTAGAAAGTTGAGAAATCCTTTACAATATCACAAAAAAGTTTCATATGCTAACTTCACATTACAGCTGGACACGGATGGTCGTTGGACGAGTAAAAGCTCGTTATATTTGGAGGCTAGAATGTTTATTTACCACAGAATGAATCGTGGAGGATCCGCCTGTTCGTCACTCAGGCTTTATTATTTTTCCTCCCCCTATTATAGTCCATCATTCAGTCGTGATTTTAGTGATCCACATGGACTTTGTTCTTTTCGGTCATTCGCCACCGGTCATGGAAAACTTCGTTCAAAGGGCAGGCTGTCCATTAATCTCCAAGATGTGAGTTGTAATTGGTATTGGGGTCAGCCAAAGGTTGTTGTTCCTAAGACACGGTTTGGCATTCTCATGAATGCCGTCAGTTCGTTCGTTCCGGCGTGCTCTACCGTCGACCCTTTTGACTAAGTGAGGATTATGATAATGGGCCGTATGTGTTCGTGTTCCCTTAGATCGCGTTGTTAGGAGGAGTTGCGTCTTGGTCCATCTTTTATATATTTTAATCTGACTAAGTGCTCGCAGAACGCTAATCATCCCGTAGTGAACTCGACATTGCATTCATTAAAACTATGTTTCCTTGCATCGGCGATGGTGTCGAGGAGTTATGTCTGCCAACTATGGCTTTCTCAGATACCTTTCACTGAAGTCTTGGCGAGTTTTTGTGTGTAGCGCGCTATGCTTCAAAGTCAGTACCAAGGAAAATCCTGTTTTCATGTGTGATGTGCCCGCGGCGATCTTCAGCCCCGCGATAGGCCGTTCAATTGACAAATACTGGTGCGTCGCGTTGTCCCCTTGGTATTTAGTCCTGTGTCCCGCAGTTCAAGACATTAGCTTGCTACTCTGCGCTCTCTGTGCCTGTGCTTCCATTCCGGGTTCTCAGCGATTTCTTCCACCTTCTCTAGGTCTCCATTTTCTGGCTGCGTCTGTACTTCTTTTTTTAGCCATGCTCGTGGTTCACTTGAATCACGTTGTTTGGGTGGTCGTGGCTGTACGTGGGAGCGCCCAATAAGCCTCACCTACAGATGCGATCCTGGCCGTGGTCTTGTTTCGTTGCGATCGCTTTTCCAATATCAATTCTTGCTCTTTACTCGGGTCTTCTTTTTTTACTTGCATACGATTCACATGCGCCGTCTGGCCCTTCGCGAGTTTCAGAATATGTGTTCTAATAAAAGGTTGATTTCACAGTGGGTTTTTTCCCTTCTTGGGTTTCCCAAATATAAACTTCGTGTCAACATCTTGTGTGGTACTTATTTCAAGATTTTATTGTGCTCATAATCTATCTGGTGATTCAAGTTAAGTAAGATAGAAGGTTTGAAATTTTTTAATTTGTGCCAATAACTGATTCACCCCCCTCTCAGTGCTTGTGATATTCACTAGAAGAAAAAATTACAAATGTCTGTGAAGGATAGTATATGATTACTTGAATCTATTTTGATGCACCTTGCAAGTATGCAAGATTTTGATACAACATTTAGAATATGCAAATTCAGGTTGTCTTCCTCTTCTAAATGGAAATAACAGTGCAAAATATTAACTTGAATGATAAATATTTTTTTATCCAAATTAGTCTCCATTTAGAAGGTGTGCTCATTAAGGTTCAAGAGGTTTATGAGTGCTCATGAAATGTTAGATACACTAAATACTCTAAGCCAAAGATAAAAGGTAAACATATACAAAAAAAATTACATGAAGAAGAGTCTTCGGTGTTCCTCTAAATGAAAGTGTGAGGTGCAAGAGGAATATAAATGGGGACTCAAAGATTTTTCCAATAGGTGAAATTAGGGCTCTAGCCAAGGCTATCAAGCTATGGATTTTGCTTTCAGTGATGATAAAGATGGCAATTGTTGTCTTTCAAGAAGACCATAACGGAAATTCCATGGACATTAAATCAAAATTGGTTGTCAAGGAGGTTGCATGTAGCTCAAAGACATCAAATATAGGGGTCGTCCTTCACTAACATAAGGTGTAACTTAGATGAATGACATCTCATAACTAACCAAACATTCTCCTCTATGACCATATCTAATATCCACGTGTAACTCTTATTCTAGGCTTCTCAAAAAGAGAGGATGGCATCCCTTTCATCATCGAGAGCAAAATCATTCATTAACATACCGTGTTTCTAATATTTATGGAAGGACTTGCTTGATCATGATATCTTGATGCATATCTTCCACTATAGGAAAGATTGGCTCATCAATAGGTTGTGCCACACATATAAGAATTGTAAATGCGGGTGTTCACTATTTCCTTTTCCTGTGGAACTGCACTTAAGGAGGCTTGCAAAGTTCCAAGGCAGTGAAAAAAATTGTCTTCAGTTCATAGATAACGAATGGAACTCACAGACCACTTGTCAGTTAAGAATGAGTTGTTTTGTCCTCAATCCATATTTTAAAGCCCACATATTTCTTCTTGAAAGCTAGTACTCGCTCTATATTTCAAAAGATATTCAACAGGAGTGTAAAAATCAAGTTGTTCACTATTTTGGCATTAAAGCTTCAATTTGTATGGAGGTTTTATATCTAGCTAAATCTAACTAACCATAACCATTGGTTTCAAGACCTAGGCTTAAACAACACACACAATTCTGGTGGGGCCTACGCTCTAGAACAATCCCAAATTTGAAATAAATTAATGTGTTTTTATTAATTTTGTGACTAGCCTAGACCGTGGACCCCACTAGGTTTGTGTGTGCTGGATAAGGATCGGCAGTTTCAAGTGCATTATCATTGATTCCCATTGTCTGGTCGGTAATGTGTTAGATCTATTACAACTCTCAGTACCTGGGTCCAAAAGACTTCTATACAAAGTTTTCTCATTTTTTTAACTGATATAGATGTCTTAACACTTGCCAAGTGCATGCTTCACATTACCTAAAGCTAACCAGCCAATACCTCTAAGGATTACCTAGTAACGAAATATCAACCACAGTTTCTCACATTTTTTAGGGTGGTATGTCCTTGTTCATGGGCAAGAACCCATATAAAACTTGATCACTGGTTCAGTTTTTATTTAAATGAAACGAATATATCAGAAAAGATTTATTTGTGTAGAATTTTCTAAATTATAACTATATGGGTTATTATTCTTATCAAGTTCAGATTTATCCTCTGTCAAAATATTGATAAACGTAGGCTATTTTGGTAGAGCCTACAAATGGTGATACAGAAATAGGATTGACATTTATAATGCTACACAAACAAATATAAGCTTATTGCAACTGCAATCTTTACACATATCGTGTTGGGAATATGAAAGGTACAGTCAAGATAGCAGAAGAAATAGTGGGAAAAAATCTTGATGCATATATGCTTTTGGTAGTTAAAGAATCCTCCTAACCAAAATACAATATGATAATTTATTACTTAATTACAAGAAAAATTGAGGGAATAGCAAGAGATGGTAATTGATAGTATTTAGAGGTTAGTTTTGTAGATTCGCTATAAGAACACTTGATGTGAGATTTGGAGAGACTCTGCAGGTGAGATAGATGCTCTTTGCTTTGGGAAGTAGAGTATGAGGAACAGTTTCTTGCGCGGGTCAGTATTAGAGGGAAGTTAAGATACATTAGGTGATGAATCTAGAAAAAACCTTTCCAGTTTGTTTGACATTAAAACTAGTAATCGTACGTGAAATGTACAATGGAAACGTCGAAGGGGATCTATTGAGAAAGTCAAATTGGAGGTAGAAAAACAATGAGAGGGGAAGAGAGAGGAAGATGAAGGGTTCGAGGAGAAGACCAAGGAAGAGGAAAGTGGCTTTGTGCATAAATGGGGAAAATTTACTCCCAAAATAGTGACTTGACAATAACGATTATAGTTCGAAAAGGAGAAAATTCATGTTATGTACGACATTGAGGGAATTGTTTCCCGAGATATATTCGTAATGAAAGGAGTGGTGTAAAAGTACTCTTGAAGCAAACAATTGTTTATAAATATAGCTTCTCGTAGAGCTTTTTCATATGAATCACTAACAATGTCTATACCTGGCAGGTTATTAGCACTAACAGTATCCTTTGATTTGGCCCAAATCACAACATAAAGACCTAACACAATGAAAAAATTTCACAATGGTGGCTTAATTTTTTGTTTCCCTTTTTTATGTAATGGACCATGTTTTCTAGGCTCAACCTAGTTTGGGTTATTTTTTCCTAGGTGCTTTTGTGGCCTGGATTGGCTCGAGTCTTTGAGGCGTGATCCCATACTGCCTATCTGTTTTAGAATAATATTGTATCATAATACTCGTTATTTAATATAAGATATATTTCATTTTAAAAAATACTTCTTTTCCATACAATATTGTCTATTTTTTTACACAATATTACATTTTTATAACAAATGGAGATTGAGACTCTCATTGAAAATTTTACTTGAACATATGTCATTTATTTCAAATGCATTCCAAAATCATTTAGGGGAATAATCATTGCACGAACTTGTATGTATGTATGTATGCATGTATCCGTACATATAGCTATTTTAATATATAAGAATATAATATATCCAACATTTTGTGACATGGAAGGATTAGGAAACTATTGTAAACGTCCAAAATACTTTGGTAACCATTGACAACTGTATGTTGGAAAACAAGGGATAGATGAATGGATAAATGAATGTTGAAACTAGGGCAATATGAAAGGAACGTACACTGAATTTGAATTGATTTGAACAATCTTGACATGCATTACAAGCAGTTATGATTCTAGATAGTTCCTGCCATAATGAGAAAAAGGTTCTTAATTGGCTCAACTTTATGAATTATGCTTGTGTTGTACAACCCTACAAAAAAACACAAATTATTGGATCAACAACACAAACATTCCTGCAAGTATGGAAAAAATCAGCATAATTCTCTTTTAAGGATAGTTAAATTGATCAGAGACCTCGAAAACACCAAACCCCCAAAATACAATGCTAACACATTGAAACCCTATACAAGTTACATTTTTATAGAATGCGTGCAAAGAAAGCTGAAAAAAGATGGTTCAGCTCAAGATAAATAGCCACCATGTACCAGGGGAATGCAGAGAAGACGAAAAATGGCAAGTGACTCTCTCAAAGCAATTAGGTTTCTAAAATTTTCCAAACTACATCAACATGGCTTGTCTCCCCTCACCCTACCATGTGTATACTGCAATCATGGCGTTCTATGTCACCACATTTTTGTGAGGCATTTGGAGGTCATGTAGTGGGTTCAATTGTCTCGAAGGGTGTAATGTCTAGCTGTATTGATTTTGTTGCTTCTGCTTCCGAGCACCTGTGCCACCTGCACTGTAACCTCTGCATCACGATTGCTTCTGCTTCTGAGCACATGTACCACATGCACTGTAACCTTTGCAACATGATTCTTGAGGTAAGCATGAGCATTGGATTTCAACACATTCTCTCTGCCAACCTTGCCCATCTAATTTTTTATGGATGTCAGAATCAGCTGGAGGCAACCCAACTGGGGTACGCCTTTTGGCGTAAAAATGTGGTAGAAGTCCAATGTTATGGCTTTGTTACATTCAATGTTTTCTCTAGACGATGAACGAACAATCTACATTTTTCCCTTTTGAATATATATTTGTTGATATGTTATTTTTAGCCTATATATAATTGATAATCAATTATTTTTGCATATCAATGATGAGGAAATTTCTTGGAGTACTATTTTATTTTGAAGGAAATATGGTAAAAAAGATTGAACTTGACTATAGTTTTCAGTTGTTTGTTGATGTTATTTACTATATAAATGAATGAAGTTAATTTTTTACATGTAAGATACACAATTCATTTAATAAACATGTCAATAGCAGCCAACACGCTAAGGCAATATTTATCACTTTTTGTGATGTACTCTTTAAGGAATTTTCCCAATTGCAAGGATATGCCTTTTCAACTTTCCTTATTACTTTTGTGTTGTCAAAATAATGTATATTGATTTAGCTTTGCAATGCTTTGTGTAGGCTGTTAAACGACATATTTGTTGAACCTATTATATGCAAGACTAATCTACACTCTTTCTACAATATGAAGAATACAAATACTTATTGGCTTGGCTTTTAATTTGTGTTGACCTCAATATATTATAAGGGTGCCCTCATCTTAAGGGAGAAAATTCAACCTTGGCTAACTACGAAGGTATATCTACCATAAGTGACCCTAGAAATTTTTTTCTGGAAAAAGGAATTGCCACCAATTATCTTGAGTCATATGAGGGGGATGTTTACCTCCATCTAACAGTGAAAATCACATTCAATGAATGTTATTGATCATAATTTTAACTTATATTGTGTTCGTTCATATTTGATGCATTATAGGTCATTAAAATGCTTTAATTTAAGAGGGTTCCTATGTGAAACAACATATATATGTAATACAAAGGGAGTGTGAAATAATGAACTATAGGAACTGTTTGATGATCAATGTAGATTATGTTTTGGGTGTATTATTTGTGTATTGAATACTCTCCTATGCTATATGTTATTTTGTAGACATAATACATGACTAAACTAACACTCCTTCGTGGTTCATGCATCCCTCATCGTATTCTCCTATCGGCATTTCCATAACACACTTTTGGTACAATTGCTAGTTTAATAAAAATAACATTATTTTATGTTTTTGAGAGACGGTGTTGAAAAATTACCGTCCCCCAAAAATTGTTTGACAGGCATAGGTGGCCGTCAAACGTAACCCTTGCATCTATCAACCCTTGAGGCAAACCCCAACGTTCCCAAAGGACATACCCGCATGGACAATAGGTATAGCCTTTAGTTTTCCATTCAAGGCGTTCATTAATGCATCGCAGACCCACGTTGTATTGGGAAAATATTGTTCCATATATATAAATAAATACCCGTACTACAGCCCTCAGGGAAATCGGCGCCACACTAGGGATTCGAATCGCACGGGTAAACAGGCGACACGTGTGCCACCGAAAAATCTAATTCAGCGCACGGATAAAGAAGAAACAATGACCGATCACTCCTCTCCACACGTGCATTCGCAGGCTCCTCAAATACACACGTGCGAGAAAAGCGGACTCAGGCAAATCATTATCCAAAGAATCTCCTTTTTCGATATCTCAAATTCGTCAAAATGAAATAATTATAAAACACAGCGGACAGTCCATTTTCCTGAGAATATCGACAACTTTTATCCGCGAGTCCCGCCTCTCAAGTCTGAACGCCGTTGACAAAATTAAAAGCAATCTCTTTTTTAATCCCAAAAAACACATTTAAAATGTATCTGGAATCAAAACCTGGTTCAAACTTAATTTTATTTTAGACATGGGAAGTTGAGTTTATAGTTTTACCGTCGGTACTCTTAACGTGTTTAAGAGGTGGTAAATAATTTTTTTGGGGGTGTTATTTTGTGGATCCAAATCTTACAATTTACTTGGAGTATGAATTGAGGGTTAGGTGTGTGATGTTTCAAGTGGGGGTGTGTTCCAAATCTATCATACATCTTAATCATTATTTTACTCATATTTTTAAATAAAGTGGAAAAAATAATTATGAACCAAATTCCACCTACTACTCAACCTTAAAAAAATATTCTTTTTTAAATATTCATCCAATTACATTAAAAGCAACAATTTTAAAAATGAAGATGTTCCTAAGAAGGCAACCCAATCAAGAGATTGAGATGCCTCTTATTTACTTAAAATCTATTTGAATAAATGCAATTAATATGATGAATGTAAAATTTATCGTCTAAAATGTATAAATTAAAAATATATGTTAACTTCCTCAAAATCTTCCTAGCCCCATGAATTTCATTTGGGTAAATAGAATTGATGAAGAATGATGAATAAGAGAATTATTTTTTTGAAAAAAAAAGACTAAAGCTAACCATCCTATTCAAAAGAAAAATCACAAAAGCTCTTGATAGACCAATTAAATTATATGACAAAGATTAAAATATATTCAATCATAAAGAAATATAAATTAATTAATTAACTCAATTTTATAAATAAGAATTTCCATATGGATTTGTTTTTTTATTTTACTATCACAAGATATGGTGATAATCACCACAATTTGATGGCAATGCCTACTCATTAGTTATATTACCATCTTAGAATAATAATAACAATTAGATGTGACATGTCCAAAATGTCATCAATGTCCTTGACAAATGTTCAACCCATTACTAACATTTTTCATAAATGTCCAAATCATTATTAATATTTTTGACTAAGAATTGACTATTCAAAATTTTTAAGAACTATGTATGTTTGGTTCATATCTCCATTATTTTAAACAAAATATGATTTGGAGTAAATAATATTTTACAAAACTATAGAACTATCTTAATAGTTATTAGTGTCCTAAACAAACAAAAAAATAAAAAATATCAAATTTCAATAATTAAAATAGTTTCAATAATATACAAACCCAATGTCATCTTTTGTGTTCATTAACAATTACTCAAACATAAAATCTAGTGTCAACAATAAATATTATAAGTATTTGTATTTTCTAAGATTTGTATGTACTCATTAAATTTAAGAATAATAAGTACTTAAATCTGAAATGAATTAGATAATACTTTCCTTGAGAATGTGATAGATATATGATCTTGTAAGTATTTAAACATGAAATGAATCACATTACCGAGTATTTATTAAAAAATTGAATTTGAACTATAAAAAGTGTCGTCACTTTTTTTTTAAAAATGAAATAAAAGGGTTGTGTATTGGAACCAAAAAGGTGGCATTACACCAACGGCTCGTACACATTAGTGCGCCTAGAAATGTTAATGACTAAAACCAAAAATACACTCGTAATATTTTATTCAAATACATAAAATGTACACATTCATGATAAGAATATGTAAAAAAATATATATTTATTATAAACTTGCAATAAATTTTTATATATTAGGATAAATAAATTTAATATAGAAAAAAAAATTTGATTGTACATAAGAGTTGAGAAATAAGAATGGCTTATTATTCCGAGCATAATAATAAAATAAAGTGTACTAAGAGGTTTTAACAAATGATATCATATTATCAAACTCGAGAGAGGTTGGCTTCACTGTGGAACGTAAGATACATGAAAAACCTTAAAAAAAACCCAAACGCGTCAAATCTCGTTTCCAACAAAATAACTATAGACAGAGAAAAACAGTACTCAGAAATAATTTGAAAATAGTCCCCCACTGTAAACAATGTCAGCCAGACATTTTTCTGTTTCCTGAAGACCATGGAGCTTCAGCATCATTCAATTTCTCAATAGATGTACAAGAAATCCAATGGAGAATTTTGCAGACTGTTTAAAAATCTCTAAACAGATTGTACATAAAATTTAGTTGTTCCGATAACAGCATTGAACTTGTACAGGTAGATCTTATAAACTCAGAGTCCGGCAGACAGGAGCTCTAATACCAGACTTTAAGATTACAAAAAAGACGAACCTTTTGATGGGACATTTTGTATTGCAGAACGTTTTCCCCCAAAATTCGATCAAAATCCCTGAATTGAGAAGCAGATCGTTTGACAATCTTCTCGCAATCTTTTCGCGAGTTAACGAAAAGATTTCAGGTGAGATAACCCCAGGGTCAAGTCCAGCGTAAGCTCTTCGCAGTTGAGATCATGCATTTTCTCCCCTTTCCAAGCCCCCGTATTTCCTTCTTCTCTAATGCCCGAATTTCCCTGCATGCAAACCCCCATGTCTTCACCAGCATTATCATTAACAGGTTTCACACCCGCAGGTAAAAACCCTTCACCAACCGGATTCAACGAACCTAAGGAAAAAGAGGGAAATCCATCTAGACCACCCGGCCTGCATGAATCGAAAAACCCACGGCTCTTACCGTCCCCTGCAAAACAACAACCATTCTGAACAGAAATCCCCGCAGAAGGTCCGCTAAACGGCCAAGAAGAAGCGGAGGGCGAGCTGAGATTAGACCCGGCGATATATTCCATTCCGGGGGGAGAACACACAAGCGGCGTGACCGGCGCACTGCAATGCCCGCCGGTCACAATCTGCAATGGCGGCAACGCAGTCGGAGTAGCCAGCCGGTTGCCACCACTGCCCAGGCCCTTCAGCCATGGAATCAGAGAACCGTTTTCTGGTGCAGGTCCGCAATCCACCGGTTCGGAAATTCTCATACCCTAGTTTCACAAAAACAAAAATTTAAACCGTAAACCCCAAATTCAAACCACAACAAGAATGAAAGACCAAAACTTTAGATCTGAATCTTTTGCTGTATTTACCGGGCGGTAAGTGGTTCCGTCCGCGTCGACGATCCACCCGGCCTCGGCGCAGAGGGCCTTGAGCACTTCATTATTATCGCAGTGCTTGGGAAGCCTGTAATTTCCGTAAAGCCGAAGCCCTGCGAAAATCCTTGCTGCAATGGCTCGTCTTCTTCTTTCCCGTTTCTTATTGTTCTCTCGCTCCTTGTTCGTTGGCAGCCGATTTCCCGACGTCATAACTATTCACAGGAACAGTAAAAATTCAATTACAAAGAATGAACAAACCTGCGACCCGAACAAGTTCCGACTAAAAGGGTAAGCTATTCCAAGCCTCTGGTTTGTCCGGTTCATAGAAGATGCAGGAGGAGCCTGAAGCCTGGAGGCCGGAGGAATGCTGCCGCTGTGTTTTACACGGTGTGGTGCCACACGTGACGACATTTTCGCTTTAAAAGGGGGTGATGACCCGGAGCGCGTGCAGGACTAGGAGGAGCATTCAAGGAAAGAGGCGTTTATTTTGCCACTCTCGGGAGTGGACATCGCACGTGTGTCAGAAAAGGCTTTCAGTTCACGTGATGGGGAGGCGGCACGTGCGAGCCGTCATATAAATACGCACACAGTACCACTCAATATCTTCATGGAATTGCCTATAACGGACCCGGTTATGTCGTGGCCCGTGGGGTGTGGTTTAATACGCTTGACCCTGCCCGTCAAAAAACGAGTCTTGCACGTTAAAGACTTTTTATATGGCGGTCCGTCTGAAATTATAAAATCATTTATGTCCGAGTTATTGAAGATAAATGTTTGATATGAATAACATTGTATTTGTGTAGTATTGCTTTCAATTAAAAAATATTATTTTTAATATCACATTATAAACAAGGCCGCTCCGCCCTAACCAGTTCGGCCAACCCAAAGGGACAAAGTTCTAAGTATTGAAGGTGCGAAGGATGAAGTCCCCTTATCCGATAGACCCTCCGGGAGGAGGTGACTCCTGGATGGATGGGTTGGACTGGCAAAATCTAGAATGTTGGTATAGAGGAAAGAATCTAGCTTTGTCTCTCATTCGATTTGGGATTTTTTCGTGCCATATTTCGATCTACTCCTTTTCCGCCCTGGAGTTCCCAGTGAATCCTTGACTGTCATGGTAGAGAGGAGAGATGGCGCATAGACTCTACCCGAACTTTAGATCAATGTCCTCAGAAGCAAGGAGTACGCCCGCACGTTTCGACGAGAACACCAAAAAAACATAATTCAGCTTCACGTAAGATATTAAAAGTATCTAGGCTACAGAGTTTATGGCTCAGGGTCAGGTATAGTCGCCCATATTGGGTCTATAGAGTTTATGGGGGCCTATCTATCTATGAGTATGATCCGACATGGGTGAGTATGACCCATATATATATATTCTATTCTCTATTATTTATGCAATACAAATAGATCTGATCTAGATAGATAACTATCATAGACCCTCCCCCCGCCACCACCACTCCCTCTCATCCTCTTCAACGAGAGAATAGAGGGGGTTGCCATAGACCATATAGTTTAAGGTGGGGTGCCCCCCTCCATATAGAGAATGGATCTGATATGGCAAATCCTGTCGAAACTTGTGCATTTTAATTAATAAGAAGAAAACAAGATAATTGAAAGATTCATGTGATTTATAAATATTTTTAAAAGGAGAAAGTGGATAGAAAGAAAAAGTAGAAAAATTATTGATAAAATACAATGTTATTCCACACAAAAAAGATAGATGAAATAAATATGCTTGGGCTATGAATCTCTTTTTGTATGCATCTTATTAAATTTGAGATGAAATCAATTAACGAGAAACAATAACCCCATAAAAAGCATTAAAAATATTTAAAATTCAAAATATTAATTCACATACCCAATTAATATAAAGAAAGATAAGGCCAATTTTATTAAAAATCAATCATTCTCGTAAATTCATTATGGTGAATGAGAAAATAAGAACATGCAAAATAATATATAAAAACTTATTAAAAGCTACCTACCTTATTAATTGTTGTTTTAGTTATGCAATAAAATTTATTAAATATAGGTTTCTTGTTTGTGAAAATGAATCCACTATTAGACGATGAAAGGCAAAAACAAAAACCATAATGATGCAGCTTAGAATCTACTATATAAAACCCATGCATGCTGACACATCACCCAGCTTGAGTTGAGCGCTCACCTGAAGCGCACAAAGGTACTAGGCCCCTCTTTAGAGTTGTTTGTGCATGATCTTAGTGTGATGAAAATACAACATATTCAAAACCATAATTAAGCATAAACATTCCACAGAGCATAACTAGATCTAGATCTTAGAGAATCATAAATTAAACGATAATTATAATAAGATTAACCATACAAGAACCAGTTACAGTCATATTTAACACCATTTTCTATCTAATATACTCCATTACATTAAACATTGTAATACATAAAAGCTTCTTACATTACAAAACATCACCATAAGTCATGTACGAATCAAATCCAACAACATAACTTTACAATAATTCACTACTCAATATATCTAACTACACAGTTCACTACATACTTATAGGGGCAAGGACTTGCCCTTCACCGTCTACGCGCTTCTCAAAATAGGTCGCATGTTGATAATAGCCATGCGCCTTTACAATAACATGCACACATGCAAGTGCGCCAATAATAGACATCTTATAGTTAACAGTAAGAAGTAATCCTATTATTATCTTGAACTCATGCATGGTGCTTATTAGGCGCTCGTTCCCAAAATAGCATTTGCATGTCGCAAAAGTCTCCATCCCAATGTGTGATCCACATGTTATCTTCCAAAAATAGCCCGCATCCATGAAAATGGCCGAGTCCCCAATCAACTTGTCTTGGCCTGCATTTCCTATCCTATCCTTCCGCACCTTGTTCCCGCGCGCAAATCCTATGTGTGTCTTCTCCTTAGGACAATATTGTCTTCTCAACATTACCCCACACTAAAGTACATTGTCGTCCTGGAAATGAGGATTCTTTCAGATGTTCCCAAAGAATAAAGAAAAAGAATGGAAAGAATGTAAAGAATCACTGTACAAAAGAATAGACCTTTACTCGGCAGCACCTTCTTCTTCAATCGGGAGGATCAACTCTGGATATTTTGTTTTAATCTTAGCCTCCAATATCTGTCAGTCATCTAGCGCGGTCCTTGTCTTCTCTGGATTGTCTGTGGTAATGGCTTCCAATTCGTCCTGAGTAATATTTTCATTTTCATTCTGTAGTACTTGGACAACATTGGCCATAACAGACATCATTTCCTCCAGAAGATCCATCTTCTGTGCTATGAGCTTCCCAATCTCATCTTTTCTCTCCTTATGTGGGTCTTGGGCTGCTGTAAGGGCTTCATGCTTTTGTTTCACAAGTGTCAATCTTTCTACGCGTTCTAGTGTCTCATCTTTCATGGCCTTCAGAACGTCATTATCTTCAACCAGAGTTCTGATCCTTATCATTGCTTTTGGTGCCGCACAAATATTCAGAGCTTGGTCAGCGTTCTTCAGTTCATCCTTCAAAGTTTGGCACAACGCCTCATAACATGAAATTTTCCTAACCACGGAGGCCCTTGCTCTTTCAGCTTCTTGTTCAAGATCCTTTGGTGTTGGCATTCGAATTGGTCCATCTTCTAGCACCAAATCAACCAATGTGCACACATAATGCATAGCAGAAGGAAACTTCTCAGGTACCTTAGACTCAATATGAGGTCTTGCTTTCATAACGTAATCTCCAATTTCTTCTGCCATGCTACTGAAGGCCTCATTCTTCATCTGTTTTAGGTCCTTTTCTCCTTTTAAATGCGCTATTTCTGTATTTTTTGGCTTGTTATCTTCAAGTACCGCTCTAATGGAGGCAACCCTATCAATGCCACCTTTGTGCCACCTCTGCAGATACCTTAACCAAGACATTACTCACCTACTCATCAGACATTAGAGTAGACTTTACTGTCATGTGTCTGCTTTGGGGTGCCTTCTTCACTCTCCTTGATACACAAGATTCCTCGCATACATCAAAATCTGGCTCATCCATATGGGTCTGCATAGACAAGTATAATTGTTTCCTTGTGTGTGTGGTGGCCATGTATTGATCCATCGGCTCTCATCCATACAATTCCTTAAGGCCTACTGTGCTCTGAAATCGGGTGCAGACGATTTTTCTTGTGTCCTCAGTATAGCCCATACTTGGCACAACATATTCTTCACTTGTTCTCTTTGTTCTTGGTCCCCTAGGAACCTGAGCGCCAAGTTTGGAGTTGACCCTTCTTCTTCTTGAGTAATAACATGTGTGTTGCGTTCCTTTTGCACCATCTCTTCTACTTCCTTCACGCCTTCCTCTTCATCTTTCATTTCTTCATCTTTGGGTTCCTCTATATCTTCTGGTTGCATTGGGGTTCCAGGCACGCTTTCTTCAAACTCTTCCGCCTCTTCATCCAACTTCAACTTTCTCCTTCTCTTCTTCTCAAGTGCCTCTTTCTGAGGGGAGAGTTTAGGCAATCTTCTTATAGGCTGTGGTGTTCCCGCACCTTGGGTCTTGTTTCTTCTGAATACCTTCTTAAATCGGCGCTCTTTTAGGACTACATCCACATCCAAGTCCTCTTCTCCTTCTTGCGCTTGTGGTGGAGTATCTACACGCTCACTCTCCACTTTTTCTGTGGGCTGCCTCCAACCTCTATGATCCAAGCCTTCACTATCTTCGTGTTCCTCTTCTTCCTCATCTATCTGTATGGTCGCATCAGGATTTGGAGCTGGCACATTCTCCATTGTATGTTTCCCTTAGGCGGCCCTGAGAGCATGAACTCATTCTCCACATACTTATTTTTCTCCATCCTAGGATTGAGTTGAAGATATATGAGTGCAGCTCCACTATCCCCAATAGCCAAACTTATTGGCTTCATATTTATGACATCTGAAATGCGTTTCTCAATGTAGGCAAACCGACCTGGATATACATATGTTTTTTTGAGGGTATGGTAGTCACAACCTACCTTTTCTATGTTGAAGTTCAACCTACGCGCATCAGAAAATATGTGAACTTAATCCTGGAAGTAGCACACTGTGAAGGCATATGGAAGTTTGCACCATGGACTCCATGTCCCATCCTTCATGGCAAACCGCGCAATGCAGAAATGTTGATACATTGTGAATTGTACAGCCTTGCCTACTACCGAAGGAAGTTCCTTTGGAATGTGCCATTCCTCCTCAAACGTCATGTGAAGTCAGTCATACCACATTTTTTCCCTTTCCTTGAAGGGGCCACTCATTGATCCTTCACATAAATATTTCTTGAACCTTTCCGCGAGGGACTTCTTCTTTGTGGCGTATTCCCAAATTTTGTTCTTTGGCCCATCGGGCACTCCAATTTGTAAAAATACAAGAGATAAGAGGATCACACCAAAACTTATATTTTTGCCTGCGTGCGCTTCCTCAACAATGGTTTCTACAATATAGCCTGCTAAATTTTACACTTCTCCCTGGGACATTTTCTTTGCAATATGAAGCCACATGGTGTTTACCTGTGACCATTTCTCTTGATCATTTAACATGGTGAGTAGATGTGTGGCTTCCTGCACCAAAGGGTACTTCCTCAATTTGTTGATGTCCATTCCACGCGGACCCTTGGTATACCCCAACACCTTGTTTATGGCTATAACCGTTGCTTTATCAGTTAGATCACTAACAATGTCTACCCTTGTGCCCTTTAATCCTGTTAATGTCGCAATTAGGGCCGCTGTGATCCTAACCCTTCATCTGATGAAATAGAAGAAGTCCTCGTGGACTCTTCTCATAAGCCATTGGTATAAAGGTTCATGCTTTCCAAATTATGGGAGCTCATACAGTTGATAAACTGCTACCTTCTTAAGAAACTTTTCCACAACATCGTCATACATTGGCATATCTTTCAACGTGCGCTTGTTGGTCTTATTATTTAGCAAAGTGTCCAACTCTCCCTTGTTATCAGTGGTGTGGTGGTTATAGTCACTTAATTTGCATATGCAGATATGGGAATCCCTATCTTTTCTGACTATTACTCCTTCCGAGTACTGCATCTCTGAAAAATTGCTCTCGAGAGCAATTTTTTACCTCAACTTCCACCTTTTTCTTTCCTTTTTTGCCTGCTACAAGTGCTTTCTTTGGTGCCATCATAAAAAACCCACCTTTTGTCTTATGTGTTGAGTAAGTTCAAACCCTATCTCTAAATCATGTGCCCTAGCTCGAAACCACGTGTCCTAGCTCCTTCTCAACGCTTCTACTGTAGACATCAAAATTAGGTCACACTCCCCTTTGGCCCCTCGACAAATAAACACCTTCATCACATTCACCTAGCCATGGCCCCCTTCACCTCACTAATATTAATTTAATTAAATTAATTCATTATCCTCACCATATTTATTTTTTTAAATATCTTAATGTCCACACATACACCTCATCAAGCCACCTCACCCTAAGACCTATTCTTAGTAAGTTGCCATAACTAACTAGGTCTTACCCAAACCCTAAAAATCAATGCCTACATTCCCTCTAACCACATTCCCGCATGCTTACAAGAAGCTTCAATCTAATCCACGGGTAAAAGGGAGTGAGATCCAAGAAAATCAAGGGGATCTGACTAGTTTAGTAAACCTAGAAAATCCCGCCTTGACCGACGCCGGTTACCCTCAATTGTCGCCGGTTAAGGCGGAACCAGCATCGGTCACCCTTTAAACCCCAAAAAAACCTTATTTTTGAGGTTGGCAAAGGTTTTGGCAGATTCCTAAGAGATATCACATCTTTTGAGAACAAGTTTCAGCGAGAACATGCATGCAAAGAAGGAGATCAAGTATTTTCTCTTGTACAACGATCCAACACTCACCCTAGCACAAATTTGATCCAATCATGCAAGAAGGAGAGCACATGCAGCCCATGCAAGAGTTTCCCAATGTTTGGTGATCCTCCACAACATTCAACCTCCTACCAGCACCTTCATTCCTCATTCACAGACGTCCAAAACCAGACTTCAAGTAAGTAGAACAGTTTACTCCTCCGGTTCACTCATTTTACTATTGTATTCTCATCCTTTGTTCTCCTAGCCACCCATTGACCTCCATTAATACTCACCCCCTCCATATCTGTATTAAAACCTTGCCAAATCCCATCCAAACAACCTAATACCTCATTTCGACCAGCCAAGTCCTTTGTGTAATCATAAGGGAGATCAAAATCTCATTTTGTGGCATTCTTAGTTTTCCACAATAACAGGCACCGGTTCTTCCCAACCGGCGTCGGTCACCCTTAACCGGCATCGGTCTTTGTATTTACCAATACAACCCATAACAGTGTGACCTACCCACCTATTCCCACACTACCCTGATTCACTTGTGACCAACCTAAGACCTCTGTCAGACCTGCAGAGACCCAGAACTAGTTACTTGACCTTTAGATATTATTTTAACTTAGCCTGTTAGATTAGATATTTTTTATTGTGTTTTGAATGAGATACCTAAATCATTTTAATTACAATAGGATTTACTTCTTTACCAGCATTAAATTGTTTTAAATAGTGGATTGACAGCCATCTAGGAAGTATCACACTTCCCAGATCTAGCACACGCTAGGAAGTCCATTGCATATATTGTTTAACTCTTTCTGGTGGTCTTGCTTTCCATTACAGGTAGTTCCTCCTAGCCAAAAGGAAGCTCTCACGATCAGCTGTGGATCAAGGAGTCAACATGTGCACAACAACCCATCAACCAGCATCCCAACAGGTATTCCTCCTACGCCCATTACCCTATCTGTTTTGTCAATATTCAAAGAAACATCTAAGAACCAGGTGAAAAATTTTGGCACGCCCGGTGGGACCCATCCAGGGTTCCTTGCATTCTATTCATTCCTAGGAAAATTTGTGTGTTTGTTTCCCTTCTGAAAAACATAAACATTAATTTCTCTTCCTTGGTAACCTTCTCTTTATTTCTATTTGCTGTAAAAGAAACCTTTCTTTTGGTGCTTTAAAATGAATACTTCTTCCATTTCATTTGCATTACATTAGCGAAAGAGCATGCTTTATCCTATTCCTCTCATTGTGTCATCAAATTCCACATTTCGATTTGGGCTTTAAAAATCAGTGCATTACATTTTGATTTATCGCATTAGCTCACATTAATTGAGGGCAACCTATACACTGGAAGTCATGCCCAGCTGATGGTTGACAAATGAATCGTAGAAAAGCACTTCTTTCCTTTTCTCTTTCTTTGAGTCTTACCAAACCTCACAAAAATTCAAAATATACACATTCTTAAACAACATCTTTCCTGGAAGAAGTTGTAGGTGATCACACGATCACGGCACAGTGGGCACCCAGCTTGTTGCTCTGTCGAGTCATACTTCAGAGCGAGGCCCACCCTTACCATAACATACCTGAAACCTCTCCTTGTAGATATCCTTTTTCGTAGGAATCCATTCTCACCAAAAACTCTATTATACAGCTCATGAGTCAGTCCCTAAAATAACATAAGCTAAACAAACATAATAGAAAAAGGCACTTTTAAGATCGTATTTTTCGTAGTGTTGTTGCTTGGCTTGCATTTTGAGGTGAAAGTTCACATTCTTCATTTTTTATTTTTCCCTTGCATGCTCCCCATCACAGTTGGTGTATTCCAGCTTCATCTGAGCATGTCTGAACCATATTCTCATCATTCTCAGGATTCTGGGTCTGATTCTACATTAAATTTAATTCACAATCACATTTTCTTCATCACTGTTTCAATTTCATAGTAACTGTCATCGATTACACCTGATCGTCATTGGTTTTACCCAACCGACATCGGTTAACTGTTCTTTTGGTTGACCTACCCAAAAGGACACCTATTCACCTTCTTTAGTTGTTCGGGGTCTTTGTCATTCTTATCATCTCCATTAATCTGGTAAAACCCATCAACATTTTGCATATCTGGAAAATTTGGCCTTATACCTTGTCTTTGGCCAATTGTACACTTCCCACAGTAACCGGCAACGGTTACCTATAACTGGCATTGGTTTTACCTAACCGGCATTAGTTATCCTGTGTCATTTTCCAGCTCACACTTTGACCTAATTCACCTATTTATCCCCTATGTGTTGTATTTCTGTGTCATTTACAGAAAACAATCTTACCATGTTAATACCTGTTCACATGGTACTGACGCGTCGATAAGTAAGCACCCTTGTATTCCACACCAGTTGTCAACCACTTCCACCTAGTCCTTCGCCACCTTTCATTTTATCACCAACCATGGATCCTACCCAACTTATCTCTATCGCTACCAGAGACGAGGAGTTCATGCGACTCCTGGACCAAAATCATGTTGCCTTGTAGTATTACTTATCTACCTTGTCCACTCGAGACACCTCTGGTCAGTTGATATACGGCATGCTCGTATTTATCCCCCCGACACTCGCTCCTACCTCTACTCCATCCTCCACTAGCACTACATTTCCCACATCTACCTTACCCCCCGTCGTTTCACAACTAGGTCCTATACCCACCATGACTGCCACGTTTACTACATCTGTTGCACCTGCCACATCCACTATACCTATGTCAACCCCCTAGAACACACCTCATCTGTGCCTATTGTTTCACATATATCCGTGGCTACACTACCACCTCCAGTGTCGGTGACCTCTACCCCATTCCAAAATTTTGTCCTTTTTATCCCGCAGTCCTTACCCCCCATTGCTACTAGGGTCACCACGACCCTTCCACCTCCATACACGTACTATCAGTAGCTTCCTGTTTCATCTATTGTTCATTCTGGGTACGTGCCCCCTCTTTCACTTCCTCCCTCTCAATCTACCTATATGGCAACACCATATACTGGAATGCCACCTCCATCATATACCTAACACCAACCATCATTCGCTACAGGAGGTGCCCATGCATCACAACCCACCAATGACTTAATTAAGTTAATGATGGACAAGATGCAGACATTGGAGGCATCGGTTTCTAGCTCCCGCAATATTCTCACCTATGACGAGATTTGTAATGAGCCTATCCACCCATCCATTCCTATTCGTCCATACCCCGTGCATTGGGAAATGCCTAAATTCAACTGTTTCAATAGCAAGGAAGTCCCGCAACAACATTTGCGGTCTTTCAAACATGGGTGTTATCTCATCGCCCACGATGATGCTTTGCTCTTGAGGACCTTTCCCATGTCTCTGACTCAACCCATGTTGGATTGGTATAGTGGGTTACCTAGAAAGTCTATATTCTCATTTAATCAAGTAGCCCAAGTCTTCTTGGATCACTTCTCCATCAATACCATTAAGAAGGTTACCATTACTGACCTATACTCCACACGTTAGTATGACAACGAATCTATCACAGATTTTGTTGCTCGCTGGCGTAGCCTGATCAATCAGCTCACCTTCCAACTACCACAAACAAAACTCATCAATCTCTTCACACGGGCTTGTGCTAGACATATCTCGCTGACCCTGCAGGTCCAAACTTTCCGAACCTTTGATGAAGGATTCACTATGGCACGAAAGCTAGAGATTCCAGCAATTGAAGAGAAGAAAATCCAATTACGCAATAAGAACTCTGCATTCAAGACAAACGATACTTCTTCTTCAAAACCTCCTAACAATTACTCAAAGGCCAAGGGGACCTCTAACGCAGTGGTACTAAAAGCCAGCCTAGATCATGCATCAAATCAGGCTAGCCCCTCATCTAATCTCTCACCCGTTCATACTTTTCAATTCAGACGAGAACAACAAAAATATACCCCAATTGGGGAACCTCATTCTTCTATCTTAGAGAAACTCATCAAAGCTGGGGCCATCACCCTTCCTCCCATAAAACCACACACTGGTTTTGACCCTGCTCGCCCCACACCTGCGTGGTACAAAGAACATGACTTCTGTAACTATCATCGAGTAAAGGGTCATAGTGACGGAACTATATTACTTTCAAAAACATTGTTCAAGAAATGCTCCAGAGAGGCAAGTTGACCTTGGATAATCCTAACACACCTGCCAACCAAAACCTACATATCTTCAAGAAACACTTTCCCAATCATGCCCCTTCTTCTGATCAAACTGGAGAAACCTCGACTCACGATAACCATACCCGCGAGGTCCACGCTATTTTCAGCAAAGTATCCACTGCCTCCCAATTATCTCATATCCCTTCCATCGAGGAAATCCTAACCCGAAGTCCTCCACCTACACTCGAGCCCACTCCAACTATTCCTCCACCCACAGAGGAACAACCTTCGTCCCCTTCCTCACTTGTGAAGGAGCCTCCTATTAACATTGATATTACTTCACCTTTGGCTTCTCTACTTGGAGATTCGTCACCTGCAGTACATCTCTGACCCACGGAAGGCACTTGTTTATCTCCTCCACCCTCAGAGGAGCACCCATTATCTCCTCCACCCACAGAGGAGCACCTATTTTCTCCTTTGTCAATCAAGGATCCAATAGAGGTACCTTTGCCTCTAGGGGACCACTCTCCATCGGCTACCCAAGAGCTTGCAGACCTACTTTCGGCTCTCTTACCCACGGAAGTTGAAGTTAGCAGATTGCCCGTCTCTGAAACACATTTTACAGGAATTTCCCTTGGATCCTTGTTAGCCTCACCCATTGCAGTGCCATTTTCGTGCCTAGCTGACCGCTTAGATTATGTGAAAAAAGCCTTATTGTGGGGGTGTCTTCTGCTTCCGGTCTCAACACATATGTAGCTGTCACTTGCTGATACCTCCACTATCTACCCAAAAATATTTCGACCAATCGAACCGAGCACAACCAAAACTATCACAAATGCTACCATGATACCCCTCATAGATCAACTCACACCCCTACCCCTAACACAACATACATCTAAATCCAAACCCACACCTACATTATCTTCCCTGCCTAAACCTATCACCACCTTAGGGGTCACCCCAATCATCAGCCTTGTTCATCCACTTATCAAACTAGATTTATCCACATCTTCCAAGGCTGATATCAAACCTACTCTGATACCCAAACAAAAGAACCAACCCCATAGATCTCCTACTCCCACCTTGACAACCACACTTTCATCATCTTCACCGCTTTCGTTCGTCTTAGAACATCGCCCCTTCGGTGTTGTTCAGAAACCTCCACCTGCCGGTAAACCAAAAACACAACAGCTCATTCCTCCCTCATAAACCTCTAACATGCCTAAGCATCCACAACAACATCCACCTACACCTACAACATCTTTACCACCTATTCCTCCAATACCATTGGTAACTCCTTCATTACCCAAGACACTTCATTCGTTTTCCCTCACACCTCTGGCACGACCTACACCATCTACCTTCACGGCACCTCTGTTATCCCCCTGGGTAACGCGCCCTCTTCCACCATCTGCCTTTCCTTCCAGATTGCGTGTGCCTGTATCACTTTTACCCATGAAGTTGCCACCTAAGGACAAAAATTTTCTACCCTCCAATAAGATAGTCAAACCAACCCCGCATTCTCTTACCGGTCCATCTACCATACCCTTACTCAAGCAAACATGACCAAAGCCTAAGACCACACCAGCACCTAAAACTGTGGCTTGACCTACTCCCCCTCATGCGGAGACCCTTCCTCTACAATTCGTGGCACCTACACCCAAACCCACTTTCACTTCCCATTGTGATCCACTAGCGGGATCCTATGCCAAAATTTTAACCAACCTCCTTGAAACTTCTGTCATCACATTACCACCTCTTAGACCTTATGACCCTCTCAAACCCAAACCAACGGGGTTTGATGACACCAAAATTTGTGCCTACCATTATGTGCTAGGACACGATGTAGAGAACTGTAAGGCTTTGAATAACATGTTCTTATCCAGTTGTGCCCTCCCAACGAAAACTTTGACGATGATGACCTTCTTGATGAGGACCCCATTTTACCATCATCCATTCCCACAGTTCTTCCCTCATTATCTACTCAATAACCAAGACCTCCATCCCCACAACTCCTAGGACCACCCCCAAGATTTGAGATTAACATGGTTCGCATTGACGAACTCGCTCAGACCCTTACCCACATATCAATGTACCCATCTCATCCCCTGATATTCCTTCTTACCACTTGGCCTTGGCCCCTCTTGTCACCATACCTTTCATGGCTCACAAACATCACCTACCCCTCCACCTCAAATTAACATGATTAGTGTTGCCACCCGTGCCCAAAAGGACAAAGGTAAGGAAAAGGCAACCCACCCACCAACCAATCCTATACCCAACATACCATCCACACCTACACCTAAAATCACTATCCGTGGTCCCACATATCCTATTTCTAATGGGGTCACACATCGCACGCGATGCTTAAACAACTACACCAATCCCTGCTCAAAATGTCTCTTATGACCTTATCCAAACCTTAGAATCCCATTGTCAAGCTCTCATGGAGGTCCTACAATCTATTGAGGTTTTACCCAATGATCCTACACCCGTAGCCTCCATTATCACACCCCATCATGTAGCCTCTCTCACCAAATTACCACCTTCATCTTCGCCTCCACCTACTCACCAAGTAGCCACACTTAGTTTCTCAGATGAAGAGATCACACCGTACCAAAGTGATGACCCAGACCCCACCCTCTTTATCTCTATCCACATCGATGATATACGTGTACGACATGTAATGATCAATGGGGGCACTAGCATTAACATCATTTCATCCCATGCATTCGCTCAAATGAGCATACTTGACAATTACATGCATAAACATCCTGTCATGTTGCGTTCATTCAATGACGATATCACCTCTACACTAAGCACTGTCATCCTCCACATTTGCTGTGGGCCCCCACACTGTTCCAGAGTTATTTTACATCTTGGAGGGGGAATTTCAATATAAAATGTTGCTTGGCAGACCCTAGATTCGTGTTATGGGTTGTGTTCCTTCCAATTTACATCGTTGTGTGAAGTTCGAGCATGAAGGACACACCTATACCATTCTAGCTGACCCGTCACCTTTCAAAATTTACAACATGCTTTACCGAACCCAATGATGTGCTTATACCCATTAAGGCATCTACCTCCACGACCACTACCACTTCACCTACACCTCACCTCACCAGTGTAGCCACTACCTTAACCACACCTACATCTTCCATTTCTACCGCTGCCACAACCTCCATGACAAACCCATCATTCTCCCAATCTGTTAGCTCTACATCCGTGTCAACTCTTGACACATCATCTATTTTAGCTACCCACATACCAACCACCGATCCCTTGGAAGGTATTTTTCAATGCCTCACTCTGGGGGAGTACCGCCTATATAGCGTCAACACATTCCTTACTTCGCAAGAGTATGGAAGTCTTCACCAACACCCTCACTATGATCAGCGCATAGGAGAAAGTCTCCTTTATGGTCCTCCTCATCTTCGTACCAGTATCATCTATGGGGGACTTGATACTACCACTTACACACCTGAACCACTGACACAAACCTACCCATTTTTTGTTGACTTCCAGTCTCTCACCAATCGCCGTTTTGCCCACACTTTCCTACACCGATGTGTGTGGAAGGGTTTTGGTTTTGGATTTTATGAGCAAGGTTACCATACTGTCATTCTATGTACCACTCACAAACATAATGATCGTAGTGGTATCGGATTTCCTGAACCACCTACCAAACAGGCCCGCATTGAGCCCATTGAAGACATTAGCCCTCCTCCACCCTCTTGACCCGCTCTGCCTTCATCACCGACAGAGTCGATGGATCTAGAATCTATCCCTCCTAAATTTTTTTTTTTCAGAAACACCATTTCCTTGGGGCCTCTGACTTATCAACGTGAGGGTGAGGCCCTTTCCTCTCTTCCCCTCCTGTATCTTGAAATGATCGATGATGATACACCTTCAATTCACATCATTCAATGTCAGTATGATGAGTCTATACTGACCTACCTTGGTGTAGAAGAATCATATATTCATCAGTCGTTACCCTCTAAGACACAAACCATGTTGAATGAATCAACTATTGAGATCAACACTCATACTCAAGATGACCCGCACATCCTAAAGATTGCTCAATCTTTAGATGCTGCTGAACAGGAAGCCATCACTTCTTTTCTCAAAGATCATAACCACATGTTCGCATGGTCTTATGCAGACATGCCTGGTATTGACCCCACGATAGTGGTTCACAATATTGTAACCATTCCCAACGCCAAACCCATCAAACAAAAGCTGAGGAAAATGCACCCTCACATTGCCCTTCTCGTCAAAGAAGAGCTTCAGTGCTTTCTTTCTGTTTCCTTCATATTACCCATTGATTATCCTCGTTAGATTTCTAACATTGTCCCTGTCACTAAGGCAGTAGGGGGACTCTGCATTTGCACAAATTTTCGCGATCTCAACCTAGCCTGCCCAAAATACTGCTTTCCCTTACCTGGCATTGACCAACTGGTTGACCTTACCGTTGGTCACAAGATGCTATCACTTATGGATGGCTTCTTGGGTTATAACCAAATCTTGCTTGCCCCAGAAGATCAACACAAAACTGCATTCATAACCCCTTGGGTGACCTTTTGCTATCGAGTCATGCCTTTTGGCCTTAAAAACACTGGTGCCACATATCAGTGGGCTATGACTTACATCTTCCATGACATCATGTATCATATATTGGAAGATTACGTGGACGATCTCCTAGCCAAATCTAAACGCTGCTCCGAGCACCTTGCAGTCCTCAAAACCATCTTTGATCACCTCATTAAGTATTGTGTTCACATTCAGCATAAGAAGTGTGTCTTCGCGGTTCTCTCGGGAAAGATCTTGGGATTTATCATTTCCTTACGTGGTATAGAAGTTGAACCCTACTAAAGTCAAGGCCATTCTCAAAATTTCGCCGCCCACTAACCTTAGACAACTTTGTAGCTTGCAAGGTAAGTTGCAGTCTATTCACCATTTCATATCACAATTATCTGATTGGTGTCAACCATTTCATCATCTGCTCAAGAAGGATGTCTCCTTTAAATGGTATGATGAATGCCACAAAGCTTTTAAGGCCTTAAAACAATACCTTATCCAACCACCCATGCTCATTCCACCTACAGACGATCAACCTTTCTACCTATACATCTCAACTACTAATCACTCCTTAGGAGCCATGCTCACCCATCGCGATGAACAACACAGGTAGTAGGTGGTTTGTTATATAATCCATACTCTTTTAGAATATGAAACTTGATACACCCATCCCAAAAATCTTTTCTTAGCCTTAGTTTTCATTGCCACAAAACTCTGTCACTACCTACTCAACCACAAAACCTATATTGTGACCAACACTGACCCCTTACACTTCATGTATGCCAAACCTTATCAAAATCAACATGCCACACGCTGACTTATGCTCTTCGTTGACCTCGACCTTGAATTCATTCATCAAAAGTCCATCAAGGGCCAAGCTATCGCTGACCAATTGGCCGACGCACTATTGCTGGGGATCAACCCTCTAATTTTGACTTTCTAAATGAGTCAATTGCTAGCCTTTCCTTGGATGAACTTGCTTATCAAATGAAACTCTTCTTCGATGGTTCCAAGCGTCAACGTGGAGGTGGGGCTAGTGTTATCCTCATTCCACTTGATGGTGAGCCCATGCCTTTGTCTTTCAAACTCGATTTTGAATGTACAAACAATATCATCGAATACGAAGCACTCGTATTAGGTCTCCAAGCCGCCTAAGCCCTAGATGTTAAATCAATCAACATCTTTGGTGATTCTCAATTGGTCATAAACCAAGTCAATGGTATATACTAATGTCGTAATGAGATACTTCAAAAGTATAAACATCTTGTAGACATACTTTTGATCAACTTTGACCTTTTCACCCTTCACACCATTCCACGTTCAACCAAAAAATTTGCAGATACCATGGCCTGCTTGGCTTCCCAAATAACCGCTTCGCCCGCTGATTCTAAAATCTTTGTTACCATCCAATGACTCCAATCACCTTCTTATTTACCTCACAATGTTTACTCGATTGGAACCACTACCCCTGACTCGAGTGACCTTTGGTATAAACAATACTCTGACTATCTTCCTCTCTTCGTCTTACCTCCTGATCTCACCCATAATGGAAAACGTGCCTTCCTTAAAAGGGTCTCTCATTACGTCCTTATGGGGGGCCTCCTCTATAAGTGCGGATTTGATGGCATTCTCTTATGCTGCCTCACTAGTTCTGAAATTTCTTATACCATTAAGGAGGTTCATGATGCCATATGTGGAGGTCACTTTAGTGGCCTTGCTGTTGCTAAGCGTATCCTTCACTTAGGTTATTACTGGCTGACCCTTAACCATGATTGTTGCACCTATGTCAAACGTTGTGTAAAATGCAAACAACATGCCAACCTTCCTTATACATCCAGTCATGCCTTACAGGTCACCCGTGACCTTTGGCCCTTCTCTTAATGGGGTTTGGATCTTGTCGGAAAGATTAACCCCCATTCTTCCCAATGACATCAATGGATCATCACCGCTACCAAATAATACACAAAATGGGTTGAAGCCATACCACTCATCTCCACGAAAGCTGAGAGAATATGTGAGTTCATCAATCATCACATCATTTTTCACTTTGGTGTTCCCCATCGCCTCATCACTAATAATGGAAAACAATTCAAAAATAAAACCTTGTGAAAAATTTATGACACCTTTGGCATTCAGTTAAGTTTCTCATCACCTTATTACCCATAAACCAACGGCCAAGCCGAATCCACTAATAAAACCTTGAACAAGATTCTCATGAAAGTGGTTAACGGTACTGGGAAGGATTGGCATAGGCACATTCCTTTTGCCCTATGGGCATACCACACTAGTATCCGTACTTCCACTACCGCCACACCTTTTTCTCTGGTCTACAGTATAGAGGCTGTTCTACCTCTCAAAGTCCAGATTCCCTCACTTTGTATTTCTCTTCATGACATGCTTAATCATGATGACTTTCATCAAGACCATTTAGCATAACTTGAGTTATTAGATGAACGTTATCTTAACACTCTTGATCACCTTAAAGTTTACCAAAAACATATCAAACGTGCTTATGAAAAATGTGTCGATGAGCAAACCTTCCAAGTCGAGACCTTGTCCTAAAAGAAAATCCACATGTAACCAAAGCAGAAAAAAGTAAGCGGGGCAAATTTGCTCCTAATTGGCTTGGACCATATATCGTGACCCATACTTACAGATCAAGAGCTTATCGTTTATCTTCACTCGATGGTAAACCCGAACCTAAGCCCCTTAATGCCTTGTATCTTCAACCGTTCTATTGTTGAATTTTTAGTCCTACCTCACCTTTCACCTCTTACCATGCTCGTCCCTTGAGCGCTATTCAATTCTTACACCTCACCAACAATTAAAAAAGAATCATGTGAGTACCCGTCACTTGTTATCTTCTCTTGAATATGTGTACCATGACATTTCACATAGCATGATTCTCATGGATAATTTTTATCTACCTTTAGATGAGATCCCATGGTCGTTTCACCCTGATTTTTGAGCAAGAATCATATTCCTTACCTTGGTCTTGTCCATGACTTCAAAGCCCTCACTTGGTACATAACTCTTTGAGTCAAAATTCTAATAAAACGATGACTCCCTCCAAAGGACATCTTCCTCTTGAAAATCGCTACTATAAATAGACTGCTCCCTCGAAGGACAACTATGTAAATCCCTTAAAAAAAGTGAGAGAATTTGAAGCTTCTCGCATCGATCAGCTTCACGAAGACCTAAAGGAGTTAATTTCCCCATCCTATATAGAATTCCCGCATCAATCAGTCTATCTCAAAATATCCATAAAAACAGAAAGCCTTTTTAGTTATGGACTTGCCCATCATGCCCTTGGATCTCTTGCCTAAAGAGCATTCTACCTCGTACCGTATAAAACTTACCCACCATTCATCTCTTTCACCATTTGCAGTCCCATTTCCTACTGACTCAAGGGACCTCTTGGAATTATGACATTTGGTGAGCGCGTGATTATTGTTCACCTTTAGGATACTCACTTATGCACAGTCTTAAGGGGCTTATGTTCACTACCCTACCTAAAGTATGGTCCACCAGTTATGTTCCTAGCCAATCAGGTGGCTTTCTTGCCCCCTCTTCTCTTTTAACCTTCTTTACTATGTATTGATTAGCTTATATAGGACTTGGTTCTTGACGCTTACCTTTGGGGTAAGCTTCTTCTTTTTCCACAATTGACATCACCTATACAATTTTTCCTACCCACTCACACCTAACATACCTAAACCCAAATCATGCCTAAAAATCTACTAACTCATGTTCATACCTCCTCATATTCTTCCCTAGCTTACGACCTGAGGTCCCTTTTCACCGGGACTATGTAGGCAACACTCCGAGGGCATGGGGCCCTTGGAGGTTAGCTTGGCCATGCTCTACCCTAACCAATTCATTTGAATTTTTCTCAAATCACATTCTACCCTACATAGTTTCCTTTCCTATATCCAAACTCTGACATTCAACCAACCAAACAACACGTTGCTTAACATTTTTGTCATCATCACAACATACATTTATTATGACTACCATTTCTCTACCATCATCATACATGCATTACAAAACATATTAAACATGACCTATATCACCATTCATTGCATAAAGTATTGAATCAAAAATTTCACTGATTTAAACTCAACCATGCCTAACCAAACCTGACTTGATCCATGCCTAACCAAACCTGACTCAATCCATGCCTATGACCTGACTCGATCCATGCCTAACCAAACTTGACTCGATCCATGCTTATGACCTGACTCGAGCCATGCCTAACCAAACTTGACTCCATCATGCCTAACTCGCTTAATTTTTGTCCATATCACAACAACAAATCAAAATTTTCATCTAAACACCAAAAAATCAAACATCTTTTATATCTCATCATATAAATAAATATGTGTGTCTCCATACAATATATATGGGTATCCCATCATGTCTATCTCAAACAAATCATTGGCACGTAGGCCGATACTTGATACAAAATGTCATTGGCATGCAGGTCGGTCTCATATACAATAAAACAATAAACCAATACAAAATCTCTTCAGCACGTAGGCCGGTATATGCTCAAAATATACAAAAAATCTCATACATCCTCACTATCTTTGGCACATAGGCCAGTATATATCCAAAAAAATGACTAAAATACATCAAAAATCAGGAGCCCTATATCAGGCATCTCGGAAGATATCCTCCATATATGTATCACCTATACCCTCTGTCTCCTCAGCCTCTGTCTGGCGACCTGCTAACATCTCCCCACCCATCATAGGTGGTGGCTGGGTCCCTGCTGATGCCTCACCTGGAGCCGGTCTCCGTGTGTTGGTGGCCTCTCCATGACCTGGCCTCAGATATCGATGGCTCCCTGTGCTCTCTACAATGTGAGTGTGGGATCTAGTCCTCTCACTTGAGGCCTGTTGTGCCCTATACTCTCCATAGGATAGGAAATCTATCTCATCTGCCATCAGCTGATCCTGGTAGTATCTGGCCTCACCTAGGGCATCTCATAACCTTGATATAGGCACGGTCTGTTGTGACCCCATAGGCCTCGGCCCCTTTACCTCCCTTGCGGGACCTTGTCTCGCTCCTGCCTGTGAACTGGGACCCTGTCCCGATGCCTGTAGTGGTACCCTTTGCCCCTATGCCTGTATCTAGGCCTGTAAGGCCCCATTTTGTGCCTGAGATGTGGCCAACTATCCCTGTAACCTTGTCATCTCTGCCTGTAAGACCGCCACCTGACCATCATCCTCTTCTCCATCTCCATCCCCACCCCCGACCATCTGGGCCTGAAGACTGGCCACCTGAACATGTAACACAGCTACCTCTTACCTCTGAGCTCGTAAGTTGTCCCTGCAACATACCCAACTGGGTAATCAGTGTTACCACCTACCCCTTTAGGGCATTTTTCTATACTGTGAGGGCAGCTAGATCGGGCTGCCCTAGCCTCAGAGGTACTGCTCTCAACTGAGCCGCCCACCACTGCCTATATCTATCTGTAACCATGGCATCATCAATCCATTGGTCTATTGCCTACTCCTCCTACCCTGTGGGCACTGTCGGCTATGGTAGAGATAAGGGCCTCTCCACGTCATCTCTCTTGTACTACGGGAAGGGCGGAGGTATGTCCTATAATAGTTCAAAGTGCCGCCTCACCTGGTCAACCGGGATCATCTTGTGCTCCCCAGCACGGCGCCCCCTCTATCTATCTCAGTAGCTGGAGGTCAGCTAGCTCATCATGCATGTGTCTATATTATGGGAAGCCCACATATGGCCTCCAAATGATGTCCACCCTAGAGAACCCCTCCAACAGTTGCCTGAAGTACGCTACATCATGTGTCACTCGGTATGCTCTCCACTCTCCAATAGTAGGGACCCATCGCCTATACCCCACTCATACTAAGCTTGGTGGAAAGGCATCGGCTCGGGGCATACCAACTGGATGCACATAGACTATGTGCTCATATGCCCAGCAGTGAAGTAAGAATGTACAACACAGGATGAACCTGCGTAGTCATCCATATGCCCATAGCTCCCTATATAACTACACCATCATCATATCATGTAATACCCCCACTAATGAGTGGGGAAATCTACCTCCCTTTTCATCTGATAGTGCAAAGCAGCACACTGCCTCCATCAATAGAACTACGTCTCCTCTGCACGGACTAGGTACATCTCTCCATAGTGCAAGATGGCGCTATGGAAGGTTAGCTCGGCCATCCCCTCTCCAAACACTGTCAACATCAGCTCCTCAGATGCCTCAGAGGAGATAGAATAGACCCATGTACCCAATATGGGTAGCTGCAGAATCCTGAACACGTCCTCTAGGGTGACTGTGATCTCACCCGTCAACAGGTGGAATGTGTTGGTTATGGAATCTCATCTATTAATGAGCGTGACCATCAGACTAGGTTACTGGACTATATGCCGGTAACGTCAGACCCCACTCAGGCCCACCGTCTCCACATGCCGCAGCTCCTCAGGGGTCGTTGCACTACAAACTGTCACGAGCAGGGGTGGAACCCTGTCCCGCATGCGCAGCTGATCTCTCCCCTGCATCCAATACAAACAACACATTAATCTACATTTATCACACCCATACTTGCCCCCTATCATTTTCCAACACCCTATTTTACCCCTACCCATATTAATCACCCAACTTGTGGCACTTTTGATCCCGTGCTCTCCAAATTATGACTGGTGCTGGTTATCTCTAACCGACCCCGGTCATCCCTAAACCGACATCAGTCACCTATTTCGTGACCGATGCCAGTTAAACCCTATCGATGCTAGTCACTGTTGCGGCAAAAACCCACCCAAACCCTCTTTTCTCAAATACTTCCCACCCTGACCCTTTTACCCACCTCAAATAACCTACACCTCCCCTTACACCTCATCCCCTCCCCTCCTCTCCCACTTATCTCTCTCCCCATTCCTATTTTGCCCACTTTACCCTCCCATTTCCAAATTTTATTTTTTCCCCCACCCAAAACAAAAACCAAACAAAAAATAATAATTTGTCAATCACCTAATCTATCTAACCAATATACAATAAGAGTTGGCCACTTACCTCATCGTGCTATCGTCATCATGGGGGCATGTCTGGCTGCTGCACCGGTGGCCCACTCGATCCCTCTCCGGCCTCTGCCATCATCAAATCTCTACCTGCGTCTCCAACCAGTCGAATCACACACACCGATCCTACGGACCTACCTCTCACCACCCAATCACCCACCGCTCAGACCACCACCTCAACACTCAGTTTTGTCTAGACACTTTTCCCTTTTTTCTCTCTTTTGTCATTTTCTCAATTCGCTATATGACAAATGAATAAAAAAACATGGGTTTTTTTTAATTTTTATAACAAACCCGACCTAACCGATGCCAGTTTTTACCTTCACTGGAATCGGTCGCATGCCCTACTTTACTGTGGTTGATTGCACTATACCGGCATCGATTACCCTTGACCGGCATCGGTCACCCTCTCTTGCACATTGCCCTAAAAATTTTCCCTATTACCCTACCTATCCCTCCTTTTTTTTTCCACACCCAACCTTTACCCTGACCATTTACCTCACCCCACTGACCTCATCCTTTACTACCTACCCTCATCCTCCTTTGGGGACTCATTATTTTACCCATACCTCGTCCCTACCCATGCCTTGACCTAGATATTTGGACATGGACCATTGCTGGTGATATTTGACCCCATGTGTTCGCTATACCTTGTGGCATTGTTACTTGTGTTGATTGACCTGATGACCTTACCTTGCCTCCGGTCGTAACCGTTTATCCTGACCCTACCTTTGGTGTACCGGAACACACCTAAACGTTCCTGCACCTAACCTGTGTCATGTTTCCTGACCATATCCTATACCTTAGATACCGGAATCACTTCAACCTTGTTTGGATAAACCTATCGCCCTTAGACAATGTAGAGTTTTCCCGCTCTTCAAGCTGGTAGTGTGTTGCATTTTATGTGTCCGTGCATTTGATTGTTACTACCTTTAGCCCTGACCCATTACCTAGATTACCAGCGTAGACCTTTTTCCCCTGTTACCCACCTACCTCTTCATCACATTCACCTTTTTATCAAACCACTCACCGATTCTGCCTTCTACCTTGTCAGTTCTTGGTTTGAGGGTGATCACCTTCACCCACACATGGGGTAACCACATCTTTTTTTTGTCAGCGTTTCTTACCAATACAAGCTACACAACAAAAAGGGGCAAAATGTAGACATCAAAAGTAGGTCACACTCCCCTTTGGCCCCTTGACAAATAAACACCTTCATCACATTCACCTAGCCATGACCCCCTTCACCTCACTAATATTAATTTAATTAATTTAATTAAATTAATTCATTATCCTCACCATATTTATTATTTAAATATCTTAATGCTCACACATACACCTAATCAAGCCACCTCACCCTAAGACATATTATTAGTAAGTTTCCATAACTAACTAGGTCTTACCCAAACCCTAAAAATCAATGCCTACATTCCCTCTAACCACATTCCCGCATAATTACAAGAAGATTCCAGTCTAATCCACAAGTAAAAGGGAGCGAGATCTAAGAAAATTAAGGAGATTTGACTAGTTTAGTAAACCTAGAAAATCCCGCCTTGACAGACACTGGTTACCCTCAACCGTCACTAGTTAAGGCAGAACCGCCATCGGTCACCCTTTAAACCCCCAAAAAACCTTATTTTTGAGGTTGGCAAAGGTTTTGGCAGATTCCTGAGAGATATCACATCTTTTGAGAACAAGTTTCAGTGAGAACATGCATGCAAAGAAGGAGATCAAGTATTTTCTCTTGCACAGCCATCCAGCACTCACCCCAGCACAAATTTGATCTAATCAGGCAAGAAGGAGAGCATATGCAGCCCATGCAAGAGTTTCCCAACATTTGGTGATCCTCCATAGCATTCAACCTCCTACTAACACCTTCATTCCTCATTCACAGACATCTAGAACCAGACTTCAAGTAAGTAGAACATTTTACTCCTCTGGTTCACTCATTTTACCATTATATTCTCATCATTTGTTCTCCTAGCCACCCACTGACCTCCATTAATACTCACCCCCTCCATATCCCTATTAAAACCTTTCCAAATCCCATTCAAACAACCTAATACCTCATTTCGACCAGCCAAGTCCTTTGTGTAATCATAAGGGAGATCCAAATCTCATTTTGTGGCATTCTCAGTTTTCCACAGTAACCAATACCAGTTCTCCCCAACCGGCGTCAGTCACCCTTAATCGGCATCGGTCTCTGTATTTACCAATACAACCCATAACAGTGACCTACCCACCTATTCCCACACTACCCTAATTCACCTGTGACTAGCCTAAGACCTCTGTCAGACCTGCAAAGACCCAGAATTAGTTACTTGACCTTCGGATATTATTTTAACTTATCCTATTAGATTATATCTTTCTTATTATGTTTTGAATGATATACCTAAATCATTTCAATTACAATAGGATTTACTTCTTTACCAGTATTAAATTGTTTTAAACAATGGATTGACAACCATCTAGGAAGTATCACACTTCCCGGATCTAGCACACACTAGGCAGTCCACTGCATATATTGTTTAACTCTTTATGGTGGTGTTGCTTTTCATTACAGGTAGTTCCTCCTAGCCAAAAGGAAGCTCTCATGATCAGCTGTGGATCAAGGATTCAACACGTGTGTAATAACCCATCAACCAACATCCCAACAGGTATTCCTCCTATGCCCATTACCCTCTCTGTTTCATCAATATTCAAAGAAACATCTAAGAATCACCTGATTCAAGTATATGAGTGATAACATACAGTTCCAAACAAGGCACCTTAGGCTTTTCTAGATGGCACAGAAACTTAGAATCATAAAGTAGTACAATCTGTCCAACCTCAAGCTTCTTGTTCCTTATGTGTTGATCATGCCATGCCTTCTATTTGGCCTTTTCCTGCTTCTGACTCCAACGTGTTATGGTGCACCTCTCATCCATCTGGATTAACTTGTCAATTTTTTCTTTTAATGTTTGCTCATCTGCTAGACCTCTAGCGCCCGCAATACGTAAAGAAGGTAACATGAATTCCATAGGAATAACTTCTTCTGCGCCAAACACTAACTGAAAGGGTGTGGCCTTATTCAATCTCTTGTAGGTTCTTCTATATGCCCAAAGCACATCAGAAACTTTATCATCCCAATCTTTCCTTCCAACATCAATTTTTTTTTTGTGAAGGTATGGCTTAATATTTTGTTGAAGGCCTCAATAGTACCTTTTCCCTGAGGATGATATGGTGTAGTCTTGTGGTGCGCAACCATAAATTCATCCAATAATATCCTAATTTTATCATTCCAAAATTGTGTGCCCTTATCACTTGTCAGGCTCAGTGGACATCCATATCTAGTAAGAACATTTTCCCATAAGAACTTGGCTATTATAGCTACTATACAATCCTTTGTAGGTGTTGCTTCTGCCCACCTTGTAAGATAATATGTGTAAGTGATGATATAACACAATCCAATTCCACGCGCGATTAGTGAAATAGGACCTACAAATTCTATAGCCCATTTCTCAAATGGCTCTACACTAGCAATAGGCCTCAAAGGCATTTCATCTCTTTGCCCATGTTTTCCAAGGCGTTGACAATGATCACATGCCTTACAATACTCTTTAAAATCCTTGTACAAGGTCTCCCACCATAATCCAGTGAGTAGAATCTTATGCGCGGTGGCGTCACCTACATAGTACCCACCTGCAATACCAACATGAGCCTCTTCCATGATATCCATGCACTCATGTTCCAGTACACATCAACGCAATACTTCATCTTGACCTAGTTTGTATAAATCTCCATTGATTAACATAAAGGGTGCCGTGTGAATTGTAAGTTGTTTCTTCTCTAATGCTTTAATTCCTTTTGGAATCATACCTATGCGTAAAAAGACAATAATATCCTCCAATTTTGAATGCACGTGATTTAATCTATACAAATGTGCATATGGCATTGTATCTTCAATTGTCTGCACGTCCTCCCCTGCCTAAATCCCTGATAAGTGGTCTCAGCCAAAATTACTTTTAACTAGTTTTACCACAACTGTGAAATCAAATTCCTGGAATAAGAGCACCCATCAACATATGCACCCCTATAAAATGGGATTATTTACTAATTATTTTAATGTCATGTGACTAGTATAAAATACAAACGATGTTACTAGCAAGTACTGTCTGAATTTATGCAACACATAGATCATTATCAAGGCCTCACGCTCTGTTGTTGTATAATTCTTCTCTATAGGAGTCAACTTTCTACTAGTAAAACAAATAGGATGATCTATAATACCCTCTCCAAGTTGAGCTAACACTGTGCCAATAGTTGTGCCAAAGGCATCCACATGTACATGAAATGGTTGGTTCCATGAAGGAAAACACAAAATAGGCATTGTTGTAAGTCTGCCTCAAATGTGTGCTGTTGTAGTTATCCCCAATAAAACGCCCCTTTTCCTTTTAGTAACTCTTCCAGGGGTGCGGAAATCTTTGCATATCCTTTGATAAATTTTCTGTAATACCCTGTGTGACCCAAGAATCTGTGCACCTCACTCTAACTGGTAGGATTTTCCAGGCCTAAAATAACTGCAACCTTAGTTGGATCCACTAATAAAATTTCCTTATAAACCTTCCTTACAGATGATGTGCCCTAACAAAGTTCCAAAAATTATAGCAAACACACACTTCTTGATGTTTAAAGAGATGCATAACTATCTACATCTTTCAAACATTAGGCTCAAATTGTCATAATGATCCTTAACAAGTCCATACACCATTCAATCATCCAAGTAAACCTATAGGAAGTTGTGAATAAAATCTTGGAATGATTGAACAACTATGCACGAAAATACAACAGGCACATTTTTCAAACCAAAGGGTATCATAGTATATGAAAAACTTCCCTATTTAGTGGTGAAAGTCATCTTCTCTTGATCCTCCTATGTAATTCTAACTTGATGATACCTAGAGAATCCATCTGCAAAAGAATAGACTTCAAGCCCTACAACGCCTTCTAATATTTCCTCCATGAAAGATGTAGGAAAAGGATCAATCACACATGCATCATTTAGTTCCATGTAATCCACACAAATCCTAATCTGACCATCTTTCTTTATAGCGATCACCATGGGGCTAACCCACTCTAATTCCTCTAGAGGCTTGATGATGCAAGATTTCAACATTTTGTCAATTTCTTCCTTAACTTTGACGTGCATGTTAGGGTTCATCCTGTAAGGTCTCTTCCTGACTGGGTGCCCACCTTCCTTTAGCTTAATCTTCATCTCTCCTAATGACTCGTGAACTCCTTTTAACTCATGGTAGCACCTAGGAAATAATTCTTGAAAATCCCGTAGTAACTCAATTATCTTTACCACTTCATAATCATTCCAATAATCCCCAATTATTGCCTCCTTCGGTTCAACATCCGTGCCAATGTTCACTTTCTTGATCTTCATAGGTTCATGATACACACGTGCATTTGTATCCGCATTGTCTATCACCTCATGCATACCTATTGAATGATATATATCCATATTTTCTACTTCTTCATCATCCACTATGTAGACCATCTTACCTTTTTCTTTCTCAAAGCAAGTGCGCTGAAGTAGTGTGACATCTATCTCTTCTACTTCATCAAAACACGTTCCTGAGTCTAAGTCACCAAATAACTCCTGAATGAGTTATTAAACCTTTACAATATCTCCCATAATTAAGCTCTTTATAACCCTTAATGCCTCTTCCATTGGAGGTTTAATAGACAAGTAGTGAAAAGTATGGGTCATTCCTGCAATCAAGTCCTGCCAATTTCCAGTCTCTCTATGCAGTTTTGCATAAACATACCAGGCTCGTGCGCAGCCTTGTAAAGTGGAATAAAGTTTGTGCACCCAAAGTGAAGGTGGTAAAGCTTCCTATCCCTCTGTCCAAAGTCACTCACACTACTGAATGTGGTGTTGAAAAGGTTGATTACCATGATACATGAAAATTTGAGTAGGTGCATTGCTCCTAAAGAACTGAGTGGTTAGAGCAATTCTGACTTCATTCCATTCTATAAGATTATTCCTATGAACCATCCACTAGTGCACTGCTATTGTCCCGCACAAGGTATATACTAACATATTCCTTCTTTCCACTTGATTTTTCCATTGCTCCTCCATGGCACGCAGGAATATCGTAGGATCTCCTTCTTCAGTGTACCAAGGTACAAGGTTGTTACATATCCTCCGAATACATCGAGGTTTTCTTCTCCATGCAAATGCACTTCTTACTTCACGCCCAACCATCTCATAGGTGCCATGTGCCCAATTGTCACAAGAAATACTTGTAGTATCACTAATAGACTGTGTATCTTCCCACTGGAGGATTCCTTCCTTAGATGGCTCAAGTACTTCTAGGTCTCGAATGATGTGTACATAAATTCTGTTCAGGTCTTCCTCACTCAAAGGTTCAACATAAGGTGTATATTTCCCATCTGTCAAAGGGATAATCACTCTTTCTTCCGTTTTCTCAAAACTTATATACCCCTTGTCGAACCATAGATCAACATTATTTGCATAACACCAAGGGCATCCAAGTAGAGCCGGGAAGCTATCTGCTTCTGCAAGTGCTAAGACCTCAAAGTCCCCAGTGAACTTGGCCCCTTGTATAGTAATGGATGCATCCTTTAAAACTCCTATGGAAGTGGCCTTAGCTTCGATTAACCATGAACAATACATTAGAGGATGACTGTAATGAAGGTCTTCCCATCTATACCCATGCATCTAAAGTAAGAAAATTAACTTCCGCGCACTTGTATCAATCAATATATTACTCAAGAGCCACCCATCCACAACAACATTAAAAGTGATCTCCTTACCATAATCCAAGCTATGAGGGGGAAGATTAGCATGCAAGATCTTCCGTCCATTCTCAATACTTACACACGGAGTGTTTCCCTTTAGCCAATTCCCTAGTAATGGAATGATATTCTCTTGGCGCAACATTTTGTATACCTCTTTTAAGTCATCAATATCCGATTGGAATATCTCTGCTACCTTCTTTTGTTCTAACTTCTGTGATTGTTCCTTTAAACACTGTATTTCACCCTGAAGATTTCTGAGTACCTCCATGGTTTCCTGATAAACCTCCTTCTGATCTGTAGGATTTGGGTACCTTGCATGTAAAACTTCCTCCTTGGTGATGGTAGGCTTATGATGTAATGCCTCTCTGGTGCAGTGCAACTTAGGCGAGTGTAGTAATCTTCACAGGTAATACCTCAGGTTCTGGTGCCAACTTTGGCATCCACTGATTTTCCACAACACGTTGTATTTCGACCATCCATTGCACCCTTGTTCTCCTATTTATGTTGCTTGCTAAGATGCTCATATAAGTCTGGGCATTCCTGATAGCTGTGATTCTTCCCATAAAAAGAACAAGTAATATTCTGAGGACATTCACACCTGTAGTGGTCAGGAGATCCACATGTAAAACATGTTCCATGAAGGGAACTCACCTCGTCCACCACCACAGCCTCGACCCCTGAATCCACCATGGTATCCTCGACCTCTACCATGACCTCCTTCAAAGTGCCCTTCATTTCGATCATAGCGCATTTGAGTGTGATCATGATCATGGTGCTCACTTTTTCCTTTAGAGTTATGTGATACTCCAATATGTCACACACCAATATCTATATATATGACATCATGGATCTCACCAATCAACATGTAGTCTTCTGTATTGTGAGTCGTGGACCAAATTTTTTTACAATAACAAGATACATTCTTCCTTATCGCACATTGTAATAATGGGAAGAATTACATCATGGTCCAAATGACATATCTCACAGTCCAGCAACAATGAATGCACTAATCTGTGAGGACAACTATCTTTGGTGTGCCCTTCCACTTCACAATCTATACACCAAATCTCAATGCACATCTCATGTGCTAAATTAGCTGATAGTTTCTCCAACTACTTTTTCATAGCTGCAATTTATGCCTCCAAGAATGGGATCACTCAAGTGTCTATACTCTTGACTGCCTCAACATGCAAAGCTACTTCAAGTGCTTCACGCGGGTCTGTATAAGTATTATGTGATAATGCCCTTCTGAAAGGTGTGATCAAGCCCCCAATGAACCACTGTGCATGTTAGTTTGCATGAATATCATAAATATCATAAGAAATTTTAGATAACAGTATCTTGAAAATGAGCATCATATTCCTGAACGCTCTCAGTAGTGCCCTGCTTAATATCCTTGAGCCCACTTATACTCTTCTGCTCAAACTCAGGGATATGAAACTCCTTAAGGAAAGCATCCTTTAATGTTGTATAATCTACGCAAGTCTGATCAGGGTCAAACTTACTATACCAACTGTGTGTGCATCCTTGCAATGTAGTTGTAAACTGACTTTCCTTGCACTCAGAATCCATAACTCCTTTTGCACGCCATAGTATCTCACACATGTGCAATGTGTTTAGCAACATCTTTTATGCCCCTATACTTTGGAAGACGAAGAGACATCTCCATGTAAATATTCTAGGGTTGGTGAGGACCCTGCCCACCTGATCCAGAACCTCCTATGTTACCTCTACCTCTAGAACCACTAGATCCACTAGAACTAGAGCCACCTATACCCCCTGATCCTCCACCTATAGCCAGAAGTAGACTAGTGGATGTATTGCCCTGTGTCCCAATAGTGGTACTAAAATGAACTCCTACAGTTTGTGAAGTGGTACTACTCCATAAGTGAGTCCAAAATTCTATGCGCTTGAGTTTTGTGTTGATGATGCACCTAAAAAAGGTACCTCCAAAAAACAAAGAAAATGTTTTCCCTACCATAGATGTACTTGCTATCTGACTTACTCCTACTCTTCTACTACCCAAACTAGCTTGTTGACTATTGGTTGTACTAGATACTAGAAATCCAAGCGCAAGGGCTAGGTTTCCAGGTAGATTTAGATGTGTTCCCATGGACCATTTCATCTTTGTTGGTGCGCTCCCATGTGAGGCCAAGGAGGGTTCCCTATTATTCTTGCCCAAATGGGGGAGTTCTAGATGCTTTGGCTCCACACCTCTTGCATGAGCTTCAAATCCTTCATGAGCCATCTCTCTCCTTAGTGCCATCCATTATCTGCAATATCACGCTACTTCTCTATCTCCCTCTTACGCATGCCTCATTATACTTAAGCCACATTTCTTCTCTCTACCTCTCTGCCACTAGGTCTTCCATCTTTCACCAAACCTATTCCTACCCTCACGCGTGGTGGGGTTTAGCTAGCCATCAGTTTTTCTTCTAATTTCAAGGTTACCATCAAGATTTTGATCACTAGTGGAATGCCTTGTAAATAAGTTCCCCTTGGATAATGTAAAAACTGGAACTCAGCTACCTCTGGGCAAGAATAAGTGGAAATTGAGTACTCCAAAATATATCTATTCACAACACCACAGAACCAAGTGTCCATAATACGTTTCCAAATCAGATCAACATCATAAAGGGCCTAAAATTCTTCCTATGTCCAGACAAGTGTGTGATACCTCCAATTCCTTTTAGATGCATAAGCAACCAGCCACTCGTACAACTCTACCAAAAAGATAAAAAATAAGCTCTACATAGTCATAAAATTCTACTCCACCCATGCACGTGTGTCAAATTTAGATCCAGTGTTGAACCTCTAAGTGTACTCTTCTTCTAGATCCTTTATCCACTCCTCAACACTTACTAAGGTCAACTGGTATGTCTTCATCACGAAACATCCTGAAAAAAACTGAAAAAGAGGTCCCGGAAATGGAACCAATGATGCAGCCTAGAATCTACTATATAAAACCTAGGTGCACTGGCACATCACCCAGCTTGAGCTGAGCACTCACCCGAAGTGCACAAAGGTACCACGCCCCTCTTTAGAGTTGTTTGTGCAGGATGTTAATGTGATGAAGATACAACATATCAAGAACCATAAATAAGCATAAACATTCCATAGAGCATAACCAGATCTAAATCTTAGAGAATCATGAATTAAATGATAACTATAATAAGATTAACCATACAAGAACCAGTTACAATCATGTTTAAAACCATTATCCATCCAATATACTCCATTACATTAAACATTGTAATACATATAATCTTCTTACATTACAAAGCGTCACCATAAGTCATGCGCACATCAAATCCAAAAACATAACTCTACAATAATTCACTACTCAGTATATCTAACTACACAGTTCACTACATATTTATAGGGGTGGGGACTTGCCCTTCACTACCTACGCACTTCTCAAAATAGGTCGCATGCTGATAATAGCCATGTGCCTTTACAATAACATGCACACATGCAAGTGCGCTAATAATAGACATCCTATAGTTAACATGGAAGAAGTAATCCTATTATTATCTTGAACTCATGCATGGCGCTTATTAGATGCCCATTCCCAAAATAACATTTGAGTGTCGTGAAAGTCTCCATCCCAATGTTTTCTCCACATGCTATCTTCCAAAAATAGCCCGCACCCATGAAAATGGCTAAGTCCTGAATCAACTTGTCTTGGCGCGCGTTTCCTTTCCTATCCTTCCGCGCCTTCAAGTGCGCCTTGTTCCCACGTGTGAATCCTATGTGTGTCTTCTCCTTAGGACAAAATTGTTTGTTCAACATATAATGTAATAATTTAAAAAGAGGAGGTTATGTTTGAAGCTATGATGAAGCACATTATAACATTCACAATATTGAAACCCACTTAATAGTTGTATATAAAATTGTTGAACAAGTTCCCAAAAGAAAAAGGTCAATAATGTTTTATCTTTAATATTGGTTGCATTCATATTTTATAGATGTAAATAAATGTCCAAATGAGGGATTTCAACTATAAAGCTAGACAATATATGTGATTAGATAAATAAATCTATTGAACATTTAATATTATCATTTATTGGGAATTCTGTGAATTTTTTCTTTACCTTTACAAAAGACTAGATAAATCATGCAAATCATTCCTTGTCCTCAGCATCAAAATCATATAAAATTTATTCTTCATTTTTTTGCCATTATTCCTCCTCCTCAACATCAAAATCATCATCTATCAAAAATTATGTTCCTTGTGCTCTCATTTTTGAGATAGTGACTAAATTTTCGGCATCGTCCATTTGAGCTATCAAAATAAACAACTTTCCCCTTACGTCCTTGTATGTTGTCACTTTTTTTGATGAAAAAGGATCCTATATTATATTAAGTGCAACATGAGACAAGATAAATTTTCAACAAAAAGCAGACGGTATGAGAGCATGCCCCAAAAATAACGACAAACTAGGCTGAGCCTAGGAGAACAATGAGACACTAGGCAACACCTAGGAGAACATAAAAAAAGAACTATATAGATGAAGTCACCGCCGAAAAAATTCCAGCTGAGGGGGGGTCATGATCATTGGGCCAGACACTATCAGGGAGATCCTTTCCAATATTAGGAATATCCCATCTCGAACTAGATGGAGCCTCTTCTTCAAATTTAGTTATCGCCCAAGTGGGAGAGATGACATGCAAAATCCATGGGAATTTATCAAAGGGTGGCAGAGGCGGAGGTGGAAAATTCCACCCATCCTGTGTGTGTAGCCCAAAGGCCATCAGTGAGCCCCAACTGGGCTGATGAGGTATGGGAAGCTCTAGCCCTGATGGTGAGAAGGTGGAAAGACACTCCTCTGTGGAAGATTACATGGATAACAGTGCACATGATTAAAAGAGCGCCGAGAGAGGCTTCGGTTTCCTTTGTGGTGATGGCCGCCATGGGGCAGGGATTTCCTAGGAGGAAAAGGTGGCTCATAGGAAGCATTACAAGGGGCACCCCCAGTGATGTAGTAGATTATGTAGGTGCTCCACTTCTAGGGCCACTTTGTTTTCCTACACTCGGATATGTAAAAGCACATTGGAGAGAATCATCGATTTGTTATAAACCGAGAATTACTGATCAGCTTCAGAATTAGCAAAGAAAAAAAAATTCTTTCTTTCCATAAAAAAAATAAAATTTTCCCTCTGAGAACATGCCAAATATGGGATAACATTATAGGGAAGCTGGGATTATCTCCTAGGAGAATATGGTGCCATATATATCCCTCTGGCCTAATAGGTTTGAAAAAGGAATGAATCCAATTCCAAGTCTGTTGGGCCTTAGGGAAGAACCAGAACACCTAATAGCTTCCAAATGGCCACAAAAGGGGCACTTAGAAGCTTGAATTCCAATTTGAACTAAGTGAGAGACAACAGGGAGACCTTGATGCAACATAGACCACATAAAATGTGTGATTTTAGGCTCCACGCAAGCAAACCAAACAATTTCAAATCACTTTCTCCAACATGATGATGAAGAATGTAGCCCCCACTGGGCATTGAGTTTTTCCACTATAGGTAAGTTTGGGGAAAGCCAACGATAACCTTTACTAGCATAATAATTGTTGGAAATAAACTAACACTTGATTCATCATATGAGTTAAAGTGATATTGTAATAAATTAATTTTTTAATTTCTTAAGCTAGCTTAGATAAAGTCAATTATTAGTGAGTTGTCTTTTAGTTGTCTTATCCGTTGGGTTGTGGGATAATGTTATATCTTGCATATTTTATTCCCAGATGATTTCCATGAGGGGCAATAGGGGCAGCTAGGGGCAATATACTATTTCTTCATATTTTCTCATATTAGATGATTTGTTTCCATATATTGTGGATGAGATAGAAGCTGTCCAATATCTATAAATATTGTAACTCTCTCATTTTTTTTCTAATGGTTGATTTTGATATTAATAAAATACACAAGAATCATCTTGTTTGTGTGTAAATATTCTGTGTCAAATATTTTTTTCAAGTATTCATTGTCAAGAATAATTCCAGAATGGAGTATCCACGAACCATTTCTAGTTTGTCCACTAAGGGTGCGATGAGCAAAAATAGCTTTTGTGTAGCATATGATCTAGGAAGGAATTGATAATAACATTGATGCTAGCATGGTCTTGGTTGGTGAGTCAAAATGAGTTTTGACTTCATTCCATGAAAGCCAAGATTGAGTGTTCTTACAAAACAAATCTTGGATGGATTGAATTCCACTCTTGAAGAGATTGAGCACAGGAATTCTAGGGGCTTCTGTAAGACACTGATTCTACTCTTCAATGAAAGGTAACCACCATAGGGATTGTTGATTTATGGAGATGTTGTTGTGGAAGCCATTTCCTTTTCACTAAAGCCATGGTTTGATGCATTCCCATGCTTTCTAGATGCTTTTAAGAACAAAGGTACCAACCAATTTGATAAGAATGGGCGCATTGAGGAGGATGTAAAACCACAACCCTTTCTAGGCAAGATGACCATAAGGAGATCCTTCCTCGATGCCATGACATAGAAGAACTTTCCAAGCTTCATGTCCTTCAATACATCAAATAATCCATTTTGCATAGAGATCTTATCCTTGTCGCACTATGTCAATAAGGCCCATACCCCCAGAGTCCCTAGGGAGGCAACAAGTTTCCCAAACAATTATGTGGAATCGTTGGCTAGAAGAATGATTAGGCCAGAGAAAATCCTTAGAAGTTTCTCCAGTTTCTGAATGGAGGCATTGGAAGGAACCCAACACGAGGAGTAATAAACATGGGTGGATGTCAAAAATTTGGAGCAAATATGGGATTTTACTACTAAAGACAAGGGCTTGGTGATCCAATATTCAAGTTTTTTGTCTACCCTTTAGATCACATATTGTCATTACTCCTTAGGTGATGCCTAGAAGGCAAAAGGAATGCCAAGAAATTTGAACACTTAGCCATGTGCGAGCATTTTGCAATCAAAGGAGGCCAGCCAATCATGCATTGGAAGGAAGGACTTCCTGTAATACTATGTTTTTCCACCACTGGATAGAAGAGTCAGAAGCCAATCAAAAGAGATCCAAGAAGTGCATAGCATTACAGACATTAGTTTCTTCCTCAATGAGAGTAAGAAATGAATCATCTGCAAAATGACCATTGAGAAGTTGAGATTTATCCTCCGAAGGTAGCATAATTCCTCTAACCAACCCTTGGGATTTGGCGTGAGCTGGTAGATAACCAAAACCTTCAACAAAAAGAACATAGAGAGTATGGGCTGATGGGAATCCCTTCTGGATAGATAGAAATAAGAAAAATGACTCAAAGTTATGCCCATTAATGGTGATTTGAGTAGAGGAATTCGAAAAAAGCACTCAAATCGATTGAATAAAATTGGGGCCGAAACTGAGAGCTTGAAGTAGGGAAAGAATAAATGGCCATTCAATTCGATCATAAGCTTTCTCAAAGTAAATGTTGATGAACAAGGAAGCTTGGTTGAAACGACGGGCCCATTCCTTGCCTTCCCAAATTGCAATGATATTATCAAGAATGAAATGCCCCTAAATGAAACCAATTTTTCTAGGTTGGATGATGACATAAAGAATATGGCACAATCGAATAGCCAGGGATTTAAAAATGATCTTGTAAGAAACATTGATTAAGGTAATGGTCCTGCTAGCTAGCAATTTGTTTGGGATCCCCTGGCTTGGGAATGAATTTCATATTACCCTTGTTGACATGTGTGCCCAATGTCTAATTCTGAAATCATTCCAGGTAGACCCGATGTAGGTCTGGGCCCACAATGTCCCACAATGATTTATAGAACTTGCAAGGCAACCTGTCATAACCTGAGTATTTATCATTATCCATTTGCTGGAATGCATCATGAAGGTCATCTAAGTTGAGCATGTAATCATAGGATACCCTTTGCTTGGATGATAGTTTGCACGACACAACAACGAGGCACTGGTCAAGTGTTGTGTGTTGCTCATCAGAAGGAACTTAGGCTTGAAACACTTACTTATAGTGCTTAAAAAATCCTGAAGAAAGAGTTGCATATCAGCAACCCGAGTTTCGTCGTCAAATATGGCGTGAATTTTTTGGGAGGAATTCTTGGCTTCGAGGGAATGGAAAAATTATTTGGATACCTGATCCCCTACTTTGAGCCAATGCATGTGAGTGCGAATTTGATCTCCTCGAGCATTGTAATTGTCCGCAATTTGGATCTTCTAAAAAATATTTACAACTTGAAGTTGTAGTGTTTTAGAGAAGGGATTTTCTTGGAGTGCCACCACTACCTGGCTGAGAGTGGAAGTGGTAGTGGAGTATGAGCGACAGAGAATTTTTTCTAATTGTTGGCCATAGATTCTGAGGAATTTATGGTCCGAGTTAGAGCATCCTCCCACCATCTAGTCCAACTGGCATGCATCAATAGATGAAAGTGTTGAAGATGAATTGGCTGAGGGGAAAGGTTCCAAACATGCTTGATATAATTGAGAGTGGGCCCATGTTACATTAAGGCAATATTTAGAAAAAAATGTCCTTTATAAAAAAAGGGACGCTGATCTTGCCAAGTGATACAAAATCGAATAGGGGAGTGGTCCAAAAGGACAACATCAGGCATGACCTCCATGGGTAAGGAATAAATGTTGTCAAACTTGATAAAATCTTAGGTTGACAACATAGCTCCGTTGATCCATTTGAGAACCTGATCCTATCCACCTCGGAGATTGGACCAAGTGAACCACACTTCAGAGGTGGGTGGAGCTGTCTGTTGCCACTTTTGGGTTCCAAATTTGTGGGGTTTTGTCAAATTATTTTGATTTAGGACTATGAGTAACTTTTGCTTAAAAGAAACAATACAAATTAATACAAATAGCAACAAAACAAAATTGGTTATTCAAACAAATAAAAATAGCAGCAAAAAAAAGTTGGGTATTTAAATAATAAATTTTTTTGTGAAACAAAACTGGGTATTTTTTTTAGAAATATAAATATTTATTTATTTATTCTCCCTTAATCATCAGAAAACATGTTACACATGGATACAATGCCAAGAATTATAACTAATACACCAGGAAACATCCTTAGAGATACCATGGTAACAACTTAAAGCATAGTACAACAGGAAGAAGTCATGTACGTGATTCATCCAAATGAAGAATTTGGTGAAATGCTTGTCTTTTCTCCCTGGACCACCCTATAGGAATATGGCCTATGACATGAACATTATCTTGATCCAAATCCCCATTTTCAAAAGCATCCACCACTTGATTACTCTCTCGAGGAGTATGAACATAAAGAACTATCTTGAAATATTGAGCCAAAATACCAATATTTTCTTGAATTTGTGAAATACACCAATTAGAAGAGGGAATGTTGCCTTTCTTATTAAGCAATCTAATAATCACTTAAGATTTAGATTCAATAATAACTTTGGACCACTCCATTTTTGCCACTTCCTTCAGAGCATTACGACCCCTTTGTGACCCGCATCTCATCTTGCAATCTAACCTCATCACCTAAACCTTACACAATTATTTGTTAATTACCTTGTAATTGATAAATCCACATCACCTTACCTGCCACCTCATTTTGCCACCTCATCATGACCTAGCCCTAACCCTAAACTAACCTAATTAAGACCTATAACTTGGTCCACATCTACACCCATGACTAAGGACCCCTTTCTCGCACCCAAAACCGACCTTCTAGTCACTTGACCAAGCCCGCAACTGATCTCTCGGGAGAAAAGCAGGGAAGGTGGGCTATTTTACTAAAAATAGCCTACTTTTTCCTCACCGATGCCGGTTCCTACTCGACCGCCGTCGGTTACGTAACCGCCATCGGTTCCCTGTAAATGGGCTCCCTGAACCAAAATCAAAGGTCGAAGGATTTTTGAATCAACAGAGATCATTTGGGAGTGATCAAGAGAGTCCAGATCTTCACTTGACCGAGCAGAGACGAGTGGAGAAACCAGAAGAGTTTGCAGCAAAGGAGATCAACTTGCATCTTCGTCAAAAACCAGTAAGTCACATCTTGCATGTCCTCTGTTATAACATTTCTTATGCTTTTTGAATCACAGTCCTCATAAATCCATTCCTGAATCCACTACCCAGCGTGCCATTGCATCTAACTATCATTCATCTACCTCTCATCACCTTATTTCCTAATATCACCTATATACAGCCTTACAAACAACACAACCACCCCACAAAACAACCAACCTTCAGATCTTAGACCATACCGATATCGGTTATCAGTAACCGGTATCGGTTATCCTGACTATAACCAAAAACCAGCCTTTCCCCTACCCAGTTCAACGAAGCAATTTAATTGATATCTTACAGTCTTTTGTGTTAATTCATATTAGCAGGGGAACTGACCACCTTCGAAAGGAAGTTTTATATTTCCTGGGCCCAAGGCAGTTCCCTCATTTATTGTCTAATCAAAATCATGTGGTCTTGTGTTCTTATTTGCAGGTAGTCCTTCCAAGACAAAAAGGAGTTCTTCGCAGTCAACCTGATCTTTCTCTATGGTACGCGCACACCATCTCGACGTTCAACAGGTATTCCTCCTAGCCCTAACCTTATCTGTTTCTAAAAGGAATGAAACATTTCGAGTGAAACATTTTGGCACGCCCGGTGGGACCCATTTTGGGTTTCTTTCTTTCTTGCTTGCTTTCATATAGGGAGTATACTTGCTGTTTTCTTCTTCTAAAAGATATTCACAAGGTTTTATATTATTTTGATAAAAGAACTTGCTTTGCTTTTACATCTCGCATTAGTGAAAGTCATCTCTTTTGCTTCATCGAATATCATTTTCGATTTGGGTTTAAAACACGTGCATTGCATTACTGCTTGCTGTTTTCAATTCTAGTGAACATAGATTAAGTAACAGGTCGTACACGTGGGGGTGATATCCACGGTATTGACAAGAAATTAATCTTACTTTCACTGCACAACACATACCGAATCACTTCACAATTAACACAACAGCTCAAACACCCCCCTTTTCCGCGGTATTCCTCCGCCCGATTGAGGTAACCTTATAAGCCAAAACAACTTGACATTTCCCCTAAGTCTTTTGTTTAGGATTGACATCGTTCCGCGTCTAAAGGCATAAGCCCACAATAATTAAAATTAACCCTAGGGTTAGTCTCTGGATTTGCGTGTGCATCTTGCTTGTTTTTAGTTCTGTTTTCTTTCTCATACCCTATCTTCTGTGATCAATAATTGGACAAGTATACTAAACGTTGTTAAAAATCAAATTAGCAGCCTTTTATATCTTGTTAGCCCAGACTTCTTACACCGACATCAGTTACCTGACCGCCGTCGGCTATAGTATAACCGACATCGGTTACGAGACCGATATCGGTTACTGTCTTTCCCAATTCCTGACAAACCAGCAACCTACCAATTTCACCAGTCTGAGTTTGTTTCTGTTCCTGACGGATTGAAACCCTACTGTGAACTCCTGTCCATGGTTGTTATCACTCGAAAGCAAGCCGCCGCCATGGTTTCACATGCTTGCTCTGTTTCTTTGCCTGAATCACCCCCTTCACATTCTGTGGGGAATCCTACGGATACCAGCGAGGTTCCTAAAATTCCTGTGGGAGATAAGGACTTTGCCAAGTTTCTGGATGCTAATTCTAGCGCTGTACAATACTATTTGTCTCATACCCCTGACCGTACGCCTGATGGTCAGCTCCTTGTTGGTATGCCTATTAGTATAGCTGCTCATTTAGCTCCCACTCCGCCTGATAACACCGCCTTGCTTCCTGCATCTCTAGCCCCGTCTCCCAATCCGACGGCTTCAGAGGTTCATACGACTCAGATTGGCTTTCCGTTGGTTAATCTTGGACCCCACATATCATTACCGCCGACTGCCCCTACCTCATCTCTCTTGCAGACTGCTCCGTTCATGACTTGCTCTCTGCCACCTATCCACACTAGCTTTCCTTCTCAAGCTCCGCCTACCTTTTCTTTCCCATACACGTATCCAGTAACCTCAACATCTTATATGGGACATCCCTATTCGGTCGCCTCAACATATTCATCCTCCATACCTTATCAACACTTAACCCCACCATTGTCCAGCGGAGGCCCTTGGCCCAATTTGCCTCCGTTTACCACAATCGCACCATCATCTCATCCAACCACGGATTTCATTAAACAAATGATGGACAAAATGCAAAACCTGGAGGCTTCTGTTTCAGGAAGTCGTAGCGCCTTGACATACGAGTAAGTTTGTCGGGAGCCTATTCACCCGTCTGTCCCCCTTCATTCGTATCCTCCTCAATGGGAATTACCAAAATTTACCCGTTTTAACAGTAAAGAGGACCCTCAACAACACTTGCGATCATTTAGACATGCTTGTTATTTGATTGCTCATGATGATGCCTTGTTACTCCGCACCTTTCCCATGTCCTTATCAGGACCCGCCTTGGAGTGGTACAGTGCTTTAACCCAGCACTCAATCTTCTCTTTTAACCAACTAGCCCAATCTTTCTTGGATCATTTCTCCATTAACATTGCCAAGAAAGTATCTATCACTGACCTTTATGCCATCCGACAATTCGAAGACGAATCTATCGCAGATTTCATTAGACGATGGCGGGGCCTTATCAACCAACTTACATATGCCTTGCCTCAGGCTGAACTTATCGAACTTTTTACGCGGGCATGTGCTAAGCACATTTCTCCTACTCTTCAAATTCAAACTTTCCGCACATTTGATGAGGCCTTTACCATGGCTCGGAAACTAGAAATTCGAGCCTTAGAAGAAGAGAAATTGCGGTTGCGCAACAAAAACCCCAATTTCTGAACTCCAGATTCCACCAACAAACCTAACACCACCAATCCTCACCCATCGACCGCTTCGAAATCAAAAGGGGCCGTGCACGCGGTGATGGTCAAATCCCAACCACCGTCTAATACCCCACCAAAAACCACTTATAAGTATAAAGCAGAACCCATCAACTACACTCCCTTGGGAGAAACATATGGTGTGATATTGGAAAAATTGCTCAAAGCAGGAGCCATTACCTTACCTCCTGTTAAACCTCACTCCGGGTTTGATTCTACCCGCGCTATACCTTCCTGGTACAAAGAAAATGACTTCTGTAACTTTCACCGCGTAAAAGGACATAGTCATGAAAACTGCAAAATGTTGAAAAACATAGTGCAGGAAATGGTTGACGCAGGTGATATAACCCTCGATAATCCTAATGCCCCTGCCAACCAAAATTTGAAAATCTTCAACAAACCATTCCCAAATCACTCGTCCAACAGTAACGTAAACCAGGATATCTTAGCCGAGGAGAGTGTTCATGAGATCCATGCAGTCTTCGACTCCCAGCCAAAAGCCTCTATCGAGAAAATTTTGAATCAAGCCTCTCCACTAACACAAGAGTCCGAACCTCCTTCACCACCATCAAGCCAAAGTGAAATCGTTCCTTTACCCATAAAGGAGTTAACTGCCCAGACTTCTCTTCCCATCAATGAGTCTTCTTATACCACTTCCCTACAAGACTGCGAACAGATGTTATCTAATCTATCTATTTCCCAAACTTCTCCTTCTACCACTCTTGCTGCACAAGAGGAAGGTACGCCACTCCTTTTGACATCCTTAGAAGAGAAATCTCTTACACCGACATCACCAAATTCTTTAACCATAACAGACCCTCTCAAACATGCCCTCCTACCTATTAGTCCTTCATCGCCTAAATCTTTTCAACAACCAGTCGACCTCTTAATATCTATTGATACAGTACCTCATCTACCCCCTGTATCACACCCACAGTGGATTGGAATCACAACCCATCTTTCTTCCGTACCAAATTTACAATTCATGCCTGAAGATTGTCATTCTCCAAAAGATAGACGAGTCCTGTGGGAACGTTTGAGTACCCCCTATTCTACTCAAATGCAGATGACCGATCCAGACACCTCTACCATATACCCTAAGTGTTTACAGAAACTCAAAATGCCTATGTCCTCATTCTCGTCCCCCGTATCTATACCAAGTATCCCATCCACCTCTATTAACCCAACTAAATCTTCCCCTACACTTGGGACCTCACCAATACCCAGTCTCACACACCCGCCTAAGCGACTAGATTTATCCAAAAATAAAGCCGCCCCCCCCACCTAGGAGACAAACTCAACCAGTGCCTCTATCACAATCAAAACCATCATCGTCACACCTACCTTCCATATTGGGACCTCATCCTTCCACCTTGCATCAATATATCATACCTCCTGTGTTTTCTTCAAAACGACCTACGCCTTCTGCACCTATACAGAGATCTAAAGGTATATCAACATTGTCACCCCACATATCCTGTCCACCCATCAACCCTAAACGAACTCCATCATCAAAGGATTTATTTTCTGTCACTCCCCTTTCTCTGTGGTTGTTTCCCGCTACCACGTCATCTGTAGCCTCATCATCTAACCAGCTGAATATAGCTTCTGCGCCAAAGAAACCACGTTTAGTGAAAACCACGTGTCAACACCCCTCGGCTAAACCACCACCCGTACGAACCAACCACGCCCAAACATTACCAAAACCCGCAAAACCAATACCCTCATCCTCCTCCGATTTTGACCCACTCAAAGGATCTTACGCCAAATCCTTGCTATGTTGGTGGAGAATGCGACCATTTCCCTACCCCCACTTAGACCTTATGACCCGTCTAAACCTCGACCTATAGGTTATGATGAGTCTAAAATTTGCGCCTATCACCGCACACCAGGACATGATGTGGAGAGATGCAAAGCTTTAAAAACCATCCTTCGTCAGTCACCTCTCCCAGATACAAAGGTTAAGAAAGACAACTTACGAAGGGAGAGACCTTTAGCTTCAATTCCCTCTACTATACCATCTATCCCCGCCTCACCAAGATCTATCATTATTACAACCCCACCTCTTGAAGACCATGAGTTATCCCAACCATCTTCCTCATCTCAGGTCTACGAGATTAATATGATTAGTGTTGCTACTCGAGCGCAGAAAAACAACGAGAAAGCAAAAGAAAGCACACATGCGTCCTCTCTTTCTCCATCCAGCATCCCGATTGCACCACCACCCAAAGTGGTTATTCGTGGACCCGCTTACCCCGTCTCTAATGGAGTTGCCCATCGAGCCATGATCAAACAGCTTCACCAATCGCCCGTAAAAATGACACTATATGATCTCATTCAGACTTCTGAATCCCATCGACAAGCTCTCGTTGAAATTCTTCAAGGGATCGAGGTCTTACCTAATGAAACCCTGCCTGTTGCCTCCATTCTAACACCCAATCATGTTGCTTCTCTCACCAAACAACCCACTGCCCCAACCACTTCTGTACAACAACAAGCTGCGGCAGTCAGTTTCTCTGAAGATGAAATTGTTGACTTTGGTACAGAAGATCCTGACCCTGCCCTTTTCATCTCAGCTTACGTCCGGGACATTCGGGTACGTCGTGTTATGATTGACGGGGGTGCTAGCCTAAACATCATCTCTTCAAAAGCCTTCCAACAAATGAATATCCCTTCTAGCTACATGTGTGCCAATCCCATCATGTTGCGGTCATTCAATGACGCTATTACCTCTACCTTAGGCACCGTGATCCTCAACATTCGGGTAGGACCACGTACTTTACCCGAACTCTTCTATGTCCTTGAAGGAGAGTTCCAATATAACATATTGCTAGGTCGCCCTTGGATCCGGGCTATGGGATGCGTTCCCTCAACATTACATAGATGCATAAAATTTGAGTACGAGGGGAAGTCCTACACCGTAAAAGCTGATCCTCCCCCCTTTAAAACCTGCAATATGTTATACCGCCCTAACGATGTGCTTATACCAATCAAGACACCCATACATTCAACCCAACCATCCTCTTCAAATGTACCTCAACCATCCACCTCAACCGCACCTACGCCTTCAACTGATGAAACCACCGTCGCAAAAACCACTTCCCTTCCCGCAGCTAACATCCCAACCGTAGATCCCTTAGTAGATGTTTTTCAACGCCTTACGCTGGGGGAGTATCGCCTATATAACGTCAGTTCTTTCCATACCCCACAGGAATACGGACAGGTACATGCACATCCTACCTATGACCGTCGTGTGGGGGAAGTAATCTCTTACGGACCACCCCATTGCCGCACCAACCTAACGTATGGGGGTGTTGACGCATCCTCCATTACCCCTGAACCCCCTCTTGGTGTGGTTCCCTTCCAATCCGATTTTCAATACTTGACAAATCGTCATTTTACCCTCACCTTCTTGACTCGCTGTGCTTGGAAAGGCTTTGGTTTTGGTCTTTATGAACAAGGCCGACATACACTCATTCTCGTGACTACACGCAAACACAATGATCGTAGTGGTCTCGGATTTCCGGGAACACTTATATCGACGGAACCTCATGTCAGTTGTCTTCTAGAAGACGATGACGTTACCCCTACCGAACCGTCATCACCCATTTTGCCTTCGTCACCCACAGAGTCGATAGATCCTGAATCTATCCCTCCTAACTTTTTTTTTTTTTCTTCATAAATGCTATCTTCCTAGGTCCTCTCATTTATCAACGCGATAATGAGGACCCCTCTTCTATTCCCCTTCTATATCTAGACATGATTGAAGAGGACTCACCTTCAATTAACGTTGTTGAGTGCCAGGATGATGACTCCATCCTCACTTACCTTGGCGCGGATGACTCTTATATTCAACGCGCCTTACCATCTGAAACCCAAACCATGCTGAATGAATCTACTATAGAAATCAACATCCACACGGAGGAGGATCCTCACATTGTGAAGATCGGACAATCCCTTAACGCATCAGAACAAGTCTCCTTTACTACCTTTCTCCGTGCTCGCAACCAAGCTTTCGCTTGGTCCTACGCTGACATGCCAGGAATTGATCCTACCATTGCCGTCCATAACATCACTCTAAACCCTGATTCCAAGCCAATTAAACAGAAATTGAGAAAAATGCATCCACGCATTGCTCTCTTGGTCAAAGAGGAGCTTCAACGACTCCTTTCTGTTTCTTTCATTCTGCCTATTGACTATCCTCAATGGATTTCTAACATCGTACCTGTCACTAAAGCGACGGGGGGACTTCGGATATGCACGGATTTCTGGGATCTTAACCTCGCTTGCCCTAAGGATGACTTCCCCCTACCTAGTATTGACCAACTTGTTGATCTCACTGCAGGCCATGAGATGCTCTCTCTCATGGATGGCTTTTCAGGATACAACCAAATTTTGGTTGCCCCTGCCGATCAACACAAAACTACCTTCATAACTCCTTGGGGAACCTTCTGTTATCGTGTAATGCCATTTGGCCTTAAGAATGCTGGTGCAACCTATCAGTGGGCTATGACCTATATTTTTCATGACATTATGCACACTATCCTTGAAGATTACGTCGATGATCTTCTTGGCAAATCTAAACATCGCAGTGAACATCTTGATGTTTTAACCATTATTTTTGATCGCCTGTTACAATATTCTGTCCGTCTGCAACCAAAGAAATGTGTCTTTGGTGTCCTTTCGGGAAAACTTCTTGGCTTTATCGTCTCTTTGCGTGGCATTGAGGTCGACCCATCTAAAGTCAAGGCTATCTTAGAAATGCCCCCACCTACCAATCTCAAACAATTGCGTAGTTTACAAGGTAAGCTCCAATCTATCCGACGTTTCATCTCCCAACTCTCGGATCGATGTCAACCTTTCCATCACCTTCTTAAAAAGGACATTGATTTTCAATGGAGCGAAGAGTGCCACCAAGCCTTTGAAGCTCTCAAAACTTATCTCTTGCAGCCACCCGTGCTTATCCCACCTCAAGACGACCGCCCTTTCTACCTTTACCTTTCCGCCACTGACCACGCTGTAGGGGCCATGCTTGCACATCGTGACTCTGCGAATCGAGAACAAGCCGTTTATTATATAAGTCGTACTTTGGTGGACTATGAGACTAGGTATACACATGTAGAAAAGTTGTGCCTAGCCCTATCATTCGTGGCTACCAAACTCCGACACTACCTTCTGAATCACAAAACTTTCGTCATCACCAACACAGACCCCATCCATTACATGTATGCCAAACCTCATCTAAACCAACGCATCGCCCGATGGCTCATGCTCCTCGCCGACCTCGACCTTGAGTTCGTCCACCAGAAATCAATCAAAGGACAAACCATAGCAGACCAACTTGCGGAAGCCCCTTTACCTGGGGAACAATTTACCAATTTTACATTCCCAGACGAACTCATCGCTACTCTTTCCCTCGAGGAGGAGTCGTATCCAATGACCCTCTTCTTCGATGGATCCAAATGCCAGCGCGGTGGAGGAGCCGGCGTTGTTCTCATTCCTCCCGACGCCGAGCCTATGCCTCTTTCATTCTGACTCGATTTCCCTTGCACTAATAATACAGCGGAATACGAAGCCCTTGTTCTGGGTCTCCAGGTGGCGCTGCACTTAGGTATCAAATCTATCAATATTTTTGGCGACTCTCAATTGGTAGTCAATCAAGTTATGGGCATCTACCAATGTAAAAATGAGGAACTTCAAAAGTACAAACACTACGTGGATTCACTTCTAGCCTTATTTACTCACTATTCTATCCAAACCATTCCCCGCTCCACTAACAAATTTGCGGATACTATGGCTTGCTTAGCCTCGCAAATTCCAGCTTCATCAACTGACTCTGAATTATTCGTCTTGGTCCAACAAATTTTTGCCCCATCCTACTCAACCCCGGTAGTTTGTATGATAAATACTGTGTCTGCTAACTCGCAGGATACTTGGTATCACCAATTCCACGACTACCTTACAACCTCTGTTCTCCCTTCTGACCTTACTAGTACTAGTAAACGTGTCGCTTTTCTTAACCACGTTTCTCGTTATGTAGTTATGGGGGGACTCCTTTATAAACGTGGCTTTGATGGCATCCTCCTTCGATGTCTCACCGGCGCGGAGGTCACCCATACCATCCAACAGGTCCATGACGGTATCTGTGGCGGACATTTTAGCGGCCTTGCCATGGCCAAACGAATCCTTCGCCTTGGTTATTATTGGCCCACTCTCAATAATGATTGCTACGAATATGTTAAGCGTTGTGTTATGTGTCAACAACATGCCAACCTTCAACATACTCCTAGCCACCCCCTACAGGTCGCCCGAGATCTTTGGCCTTTCTCACAATGGGGTTTAGACCTTATTGGTGAGATTCACCCGTCCTCTTCGCAACGTCACCGATGGATTATCACAGCAACCGAATATTACACAAAATGGGTGGAGGCTATTCCACTCATTTCAACCAAAAAAGAAAAAATTGTAGAGTTCATTAACCACCACATTATCTGTCGTTTTGGTGTTCCTCATCGCCTGATAACAGATAATGGAAAATCTTTCAAAAATAAGTTATTGCAAGACCTTTGTGACAACTTTGGTATTAAACTTAGCTTCTCATCACCCTACTATCCACAAGTAAATGGACAAGCTGAATCCTCTAATAAAACCCTAACCAAAATCCTCATGAAAGTTGTCAATGAGTCTGGAAGAAATTGGCACGATCACATCCCCTTTGCCCTTTGGGCTTATCGTACTAGCATTCGTACCTCTACTAATGCTACACCTTTTTCTTTGGTATATGGTACCGAGGCTGTCTTGCCTCTCGAAATACAAATACCCTCCCTCAGAATATCTCTTCAGGATATTCTCACCAACGATGATTTCCGCCAAGAGCGGTTAGCCCAATTGGAGCTTCTTGACGAACGTCGTCTTACAGCTCTCGATCACCTTCAAATCTACCAAAAACGTATCAAGCGTGCTTATGATAAGCGACTTCATGAGCGTACCTTTAAGGTTGGTGATCTTGTCCTCAAAGAGAATCAACATGTAACCAAACTAGAAAAGAGAAAACGTGGAAAATTTGCTCCTAATTGGATCGGGCCTTATATAATCACTCACACTTATGGATCAGGCACTTATCGTTTAGCTTCGCTTAATGGTAAACCTGAGCCTGAACCCCTTAATGCCTTGCATCTTCGACCATTCTACTATTGAATTTAGTGTTATATCACTTCTTATCTACCTACTGCTCGTCCCTTGAGCTCATTTACCGCTACATACACTTTGTTTCCTACATCTCCAAATAAAATCAAGCTCACTTCTCACCTCCCCTCAATGATGCCTTCCCCTTTTTAGTCTAGTCCATGACTTTAAAGTCTTAAAATAACACCTTCTTATGGGATTTTCTTGAGTCAAACTTCCTACCAAACTAGATGCTTCACGCCAAAAGAACATCTAGCTATCTAAATTATATATAGACTACTCCCTCGAAGGACAGCTATATGCCAAATTATTGCTGCTATTATATATAGACTGCTCCCCCGAAGGACAGCTATGCACTAAAATCATATCTGCTACTATAAATAGACTGCTCCCTCGAAGGACAGCTATACACAGTCAGCCTTTATCAGAAGCTTCTCGCATGGATCAGCTTTGTGAAGACCTCAAGAATAGCACAATCAATATCCCTTGTAGACTTCCCGCATCGATCAGTCTATATTCAGTAAAATAAAAGCCTCATTCAAAAGAACTTTTTGGGTCATGGACTTGTCTATTTAGGGTAGGTTCTCTTTCGTCAGAACACTCACTTTGTAATAAGTTCTCCGTACCTCAACTATACCATTCACCTCACCTCACCATTTGTTTCAACTCAAGGGACGTGACGTACACCTGATATGTTGTGATCATACAACTCTTTTCACCTATTGACTTCTCGTCTATGCATCGGTACCTAGGGCTTCAGGCTCGTTCTACGTTGTGTGGTTTGTTTAGCTCTTTTCACCTGTGGAACACTCTTTCCTGCTTTGCCTCGCATCTAGGATTGTGTGTTGATCTTAATCAGGACATGGTTCCCCTACGACTTGGGTAGGCTAACTTTCGCTTCCCTTATACCTTTTACAACATCACCAATTCATTACCAACACCAACAACCTTACCTTACCAATATTAATATCAATATTTTTACCAACCAACCAATCACCTAAACCGTACCTAAATTGTCTAAATTCGCCTCTCCCTGATCCTAAGGGAGAACTACATCGGTCTGAGGCCCTTCCTTGCTTTGTGCAATGGGCTATGTAGGCAGCAATTAGGAGACATGGGGTCTCCCAAGGTTAGCTCGACCATCACCCTACCATAACGTATCATGTGTGGTAAATATAAATATTTTTTGTGTATTTCTATTTAATCGCATTCCTCTTTATCCTTTTTTCAAAAACACCAAAAATCACAACGCAAAAATTCTTATTATTATCGTAACTCAAATGAACATACATATTCAGCTCTTATCTAGATGTTAAACAAATACATCTTCTCTATCATCGATACGCAGGTCGGCATCCTTATTTATTCTTATACCTTGCTAACATTTACTTAGACCCTCATGATTCATCCCGAACCCAGGGGATGATCATGATCGTCGACGCCTCTCGCCGGGGCTCTCTATCCTCAACGGTACCGCGGCTATTGGTACCACCCCACTGATCTGCCAATCTCTCCTGTAACATATGAATACGCCCTCTCGCATGGAGGAATCCAGCCTCTAGTCTCTCTGCCCATGACTCCGCAACCGCTAACAATCCTCTTGTCTCATTCACCTGCGTTTGGAGCTGCTGAACTAAACTCTGCAGACGATCTCTCTCTGCTATAATCACTAGCTATGTCAGGGCGATCACGTACACCTCGCAGTTCTGCTACCCACCATAACCTATAGGCCTCTGTCGTTCCTTGCATCCATTACACTGCGATCGGCTGCTATCTCCTCTCAGGACCTTCTGGAGGTGTTGGCCGGGGAGGTGAGAATGCTGCCTCGGCATCGATCCTCATATATGGTCTATAAGCCTGCGGTATGTCTTGCACCAATCCAAATTGTCGCCGCACGTGATCTATAGGAATCCTCTCATACTCACCTGGCCTGTGCCCCGCGATCCACCTCAATCGCTCTACACCCCTCAACTCCTCAGCTATGTTCTCTGTTACCATATAGTTCCCGTAAGGCCTCCAACAGATATCCGCAATCGTCGCCCTCTCCCATACCTGCCTATAATACTCAATGTCACCCGTCACAGCCTGGGATCTTGCCTCTTGTTCTGTCTGGACCCATCGTCTGAACCCCAACCTCTGTACTCCGGTCTCTCCTGACTGGATGGGTCGGCCTATTGGTCGCACACACATAATGTGCTCATAGGCCCAACAGTGTAATAAGTATGAACCATCCAATGTAGTCCTGTGATTTCACCTACAAGCCCATAAACCCCTGTATAGCTCCGCCAAATATGCAGGTGCCCATGCAAAAGTCACGTTCCTTTCTATCATCTCCCAAATAACACACATCAATGCCTTTGGAAATCTTCCCCCTTCCGCCCTCGGTAATGCATAATACCCTACCGCTATCATTAATATCACTGCTAACCTTGTCTCCTCAGGGTGTGCTGCATACATTATGCCATACGTAAATGTCAAACCTCGCTGTGTCAAATCTCGTGCGTATGGACCAAATACTGCTGTTATCGCTACCCGCCCCACGCTAGGCATTGCCTGATATACTGGTGTTCCTATAATCGGGAGTCTCAAAATACGGAACACATCTTCCAATGTCACTGTCATCTCCCCTGTTGGCAGATAGAAGGTATTTGTCTCAGGATTCCATCTCTCAATCAACGCCTGTAACATAGCATGGTTACGTGCGATTCGTGAATAATAGCGGATTCCACTTAACCCCAAACGATTTATCAATGTCCATTCAGCTGGCGTTACATCCGCTCGGATTCGTGACAACAGCGCTGGTACACTATCATTCATCCTCAACCCTGCCTCTGCCTGCATACATCCAAATAACAAACAACCATTCAATTCCTCAAATCCCCCCGGGTTTTTTCTCAAATTCTGGAAATTCCTACAGCAACCGGTATCGTTTACAGCTAACCGGTACCGGTTGAGTAACCGATACCGGTTATCCCTAACCGATATCGGTCACTGTTACCTTCATACAGCCTGCCTAAATACACCACCTACGACAATAATTTGAGCGTTTATTCCTTTCTGTACATACAAACATACCTGAAACCCCTGATTACCTACCCCGTAACACTCACCTCATCTATAACCCTTGTTATCATGTTTTCTTTCTCATATCTACCCACTTAATCTCCCTCCTCCTATTCACAAAACATGCAAAAATCAAATCACAACCAAAACGTTTACCTCTTGGGTTGCAGCAGCTTGCGGTGGCACTTGTCTTCCCTCTCGTCCCTGCCTGCTGGATGCTTCTCCTCGTTCTGTCATGATCACCACTCTTTTCAAATTCACCTTTCTACCGTCTGAATCTCAGATCGCATTCACTTTCCCTGTCTCTTTTCTTATCACCTAAATCTCTCATGCAATACCCTGTCTCTTTTCTCCTTATCACTCAAATCTCTCATTCAAATACCTGTCCCAGTCGTCAAAAAGCGTCGCGTTCGCGTATTTAACTTCTTGCATGGCTCTCAAAATTAGAACTTAAGTTGCCACCCTAGCTTTTCTATTTTTAGAAAAGCTCATCCCTAAATAACCGGTATCGGTTATATGACCGATATCGGTCTATCAGCTACCGACATCGGTTCCCTAACCGATATCGGTTACACACCTGCCTTTTTGAAACATGGTTCTTTTCTTCATTTTTTACCTAATTTTTGTCGCGCCCGCCTCTTTTCCTGCATCTCATCACCATTATCCATATTTGTCCATCCACCACACATATCATTACAATTTCATTAACATCATCTATTTTACAAAAACAAACAAGCCATCAACTAAGGATACCAAAACAAAACAAAAAACTATCTATCTATACATCATTTGGATCCAACTCATCAGATACATATATAACAATGTCCCAAAACCAGCACCAAAACATGCAACATTTCATCATATAACATGTCATCCATATATACGTGTAAAAGACATCAACATCATCCATATATCAACATGTCAATTAAACTCATCATACATTCTATATCACAAACCATTGACGAAATACTTAAAAACATTTTAAACACTACATGTGGATCAAAACATCATCTCTATATATATATATATACAAGTTTCAAATATACAATGTGCCCTGCATCGGGGCCTCTGTGATCTCATCATCCAACAAAGCCGGCACGCAGGCCGCAATAACTATCAAACATCTCGACTCGGCTCGCAGGCCGGTCCCTCATATCAAAAATATACTCGGCTCGCAGGCCGGTATCAACTATACAACCCGTATCAACTGTACAACCCGTACTCGGCTCGCAGGCCGGTCTATAATGAATCAATAAATGAATAAATGTAGGCACGCAGGCCTCTATCAACACAACCGGTTCGTAGACCGGTGCCCATGTCCAATATACAAATGTGCAGGGACCCCTCAGCTCTCTCCACCTCCCTCTGCCTGTCTGCCTGCTGGTCCCTGTCCTGCCTCCCGCCTCCTACCTGTAACAGACACACCGGCTGTGGCTGCACCTCCCTGCGATCTCTGACTATGCGAGGTCTCTGCTCAGTGTGCCGCATATGGCTGATACTCAGCTCTGGTACTATCAAGAACATCCTGATAGTACCGGGCCTCCGCTCTCGCCTCCATATATCTGTGCCACCGTAGGTACTGGGGCTGGTCCCCGGACTCCTACTACCAGTACCCCCTGTGCCTAGGGCTGTGGCTGTGTGCTGCTGGTGGTGGTATCTGTACCTGTGCCTGGGGCTGTGGCTGTACCTGTACTGCTGGTGGTGGTGCCTGCCTGTGCCTGTACCTGAGCCTGGGCTAGCTGCCCCTGTAGGACACCTATCTGTGCCTGTGCAGCAGCCAACTACCCCTGTAATAGCTGCACCTGGCCCCTGAGCTGATCTCGCTCTGCTATCACTGCAGCCAAGTCTGGCTGTGCCGGCGGTGCTATCCTAGCTGCTCTCTGACCAGCCCACCAAACCATGAATGCCCCCGTACACCCAGCATCATCTACACCATCACCTGCTGGCCTCTCAGCAACCCAATCTGGGTCCAAGGGCTGTGGTGCAGGCAGTGGGGCCTCTACATCATCCCTCCTATACTGAGGGAAGGGAGGTGGCTCATCCTGTCGCAGCCCCATCTGCCTGCGTACCCTCTCTAGGGGTATCCTCTCGTACTCTCTCGGCCTCCGTCCTGCTATCCAGAATGTGTACTGGATCAGGCGCAACTGTAAGCGGGCTCCTCTGCGAGGGTGATGACCTCTGTAAGGTCTCCATACAATATCTACCGCTGTTAGGCCCTCTAACAAATGTCTATAATAGGCGACATCCCGCCCTGCAAGCACTGCTCGTGGCTGCCCCACGACCCCCAACCACCTCTGAAAGCCATATCTGTATATGACCTGTGGCCCTGGCTGCTGAGGTAACCCTACTGGTCTGATGCATATGATGTGCTCATATGCCCAACAGTGAAGTAAAAATGTAGAGCAAATCCCAAATCGCCTCATCCGGTGATAGCCCCATAGCTCCCTGTATAACTGCACCAGGTATACTGGTGCCCAAGCGTAACAGGTGTGCTCCTCCACCATCTCAAGCAGCACCCCCATCAATGCACGTGGAAAGCGGCCTCCCTCTGAGTCTGGGAGGGCGAAGCAGGTGATCCCGATCATCATCAGCATGGCAAGCCATGTCTCATGTCGGTGCGCACGGTACATATCACCATACCCGATACTCGCGCTGTGATAGGTAAGTAGCGCGGCTGCATCTCCAAAAACCTGTAGGATGCTGTCCATGGCCGTCTCAGAATCTACCTGGAAGACTGCCTCTCCCTCGATCGGCAGTCGAAGGATGCGATACACATCCTCCAATGTGATAGTCATCTCCCCAGTCGGGAGATGGAACACATTGGTTGCCGGATCCCATCTCTCGATGAGGGCAACCATCAAGCTATGATCTCTATCGATCGCTCTATATCACTGGACTCCGCCGAGTCCCACCTCGCGCATGATAGCCCAATGCGCTGCGGACACATGTGGTCGCATCCACACCAACAGCGGGGGCATCCTGTCCCGCATCGTCAGCTGCTGACGTGCCTGCAAAACCCACCCACTACATTAGCCCTACTCTTTATCACGATATCTACCTATACCCCCTTTTATCCCCCCGACCACACCCCGACTCTCTAAACCCACCCCTCTACCCACCCCTCTTCTCCCCAACCACACAAACACAAAACAAAACAAAAACAAACCACTATCCCCCTCCCTCTTCACACCCACACCGAAACCCCGCAACAAAACAATACCCCAACCACACAAACACAAAACAAAACAAAAACAAACAAAAAAACAAACAAACCAAAACAAACAAAAAAACAAAAACAAACAAAACAAAAACAAACCAAAACAAACAAAATAAAACAAAAACAAACAAAACAAAAAAAAGCAAAAAAACAAAACAAAAACAAAACAAAAAACAAAACAAAAACAAACAAACAAAACAAAAACAAACAAAACAAAAACAAACAAAACAAAACAAAACAAAAACAAACAAAACAAACAAACCAAAAAAACAAAACACAAAAACAAACAAAACAAAAACAAACCAAAAAAAACAAAACAAAACAAAAAGAAACAAAAAGCTAAAAAAACAAAACAAACACAACAACCGATATACGACCGACGCCGGTCAACCACACAGAACCCAGCCCCTAAAATTGGCGACCGATGCCGGTCGCTTAGCAACCGACATCGGTCGCTGTTTTTTCCCCCGGAGCCGAACCCCCGCGCGGCCCCCAACCTACCTTTTTCCAATTTTCTACCAACATACCCACCCAAACACCCTAAAAACCTACCCACCTAGCCGCCTTAGCCTATTTAGCCTATCTACCCTCTCCCTTTTTCAAATTATTTCCATTTTCTACTTATTTCCTAAAAAATGTAAATTCCTACCCAAACCCCACATTTAACATAATAACATCAAATAAACACAATAAGGGGTTTCGAACCTACCGGTATGACGACACGTCGTCGTGGTGGGATGGGTGGTGGTGGTCCAGCTGGTCCAGCTCCTCCTGCTCCTCCTGGCTATGCCATGGCTCCAAATGTCCTCTTCTGGGTCCTCAACCAATCACCTACTGCCTCCTCCTCACTCGGGCCCGCTAACAACTCACTCCTCCAGTCAAATAACGCCACCTCACGCACCAAATGCTCCAATCTCCACTCTCCACGTCAGACAACTCAAATCGATTTTCAAATTAGACAAGTGACAATGACCGGCCGTATTTTTCTTTTTATAGGTTTTTCACATCGAACCGATACCGGTCAAAGCGTGCCCTAAGGAACCGGCGTCGGTTATCTAACCGGTACCGGTTATAGATAACCGATATCGGTTTCTTCCTTTTTACCCAACTTTTTGCCCTTATTCACTACTTTCTCTTTCCCACCACATTGCCTATTTACCACATTGCCTATACGTTCCATTGCTCTTTAGCCGTTTTTGACTTCACCGGCCTGACCCAAGGCCGCAACCAACCATTTGGCCCGACCCAAGGCCTCAACCAACTAATCCGGCCCGACCCAAGGCCGCAACCCTAACCATTTGGCCCGACCCAAGGTCGCAACCCTAATCCGGCCCGACCCAAGGCCGCACCCTACCCATCCGGCCCGACCCAAGGCCTCGCCCTAACCATTTGGCCCGACCCAAGGCCTCACCCTACCCATCCGGCCCGACCCAAGGCCGCAACCCTAACCATCCGGCCCGACCCAAGGCCTCACCTTACCCATTTGGCCCGACCCAAGGCCTCAACCCTAACTATCCGGCCCGACCCAAGGCCGCAACCTTACCCATTTGGCCCGACCCAAGGCCGCAACCCTAACCATCCGAGCCGACCCAAGGCCTCACCCTACCCATTTGGCCCGACCCAAGGCCTCACCCTACCCATCCGGCCCGACCCAAGGCCGCACCCCAACCATTTGGCCCGACCCAAGGCCGTACCACTTCCATACCTTACCCAACATCACCAACATACACTCTTATCCACCCATCCTGTAGTTTTTTGTCCAATCGAGCTCACCTGTTCGTGTTTTAGCATAATTAGGGTCCTTGACTTGATCTGTCGACCAACTTTGCCCAGACCTAGACCGTGACGTTTATCTCAACCAAACCAGCCATTTGGTACTGCCGAACATGCCTAAACATTCCTGTACCTTACCTGTTATATACCCTGGAGCTACTTCCTATGCCTTGGATACCAGGATTATATCACCCTTGTTTGGATAAACTATCGACCTTTGCCTATGCATTGCTGGTTTTCTCGTCAAATCATGTACCCTAGTCGTACTATTGCATTTCAACATGCGTCTGCTTCCTTGGACCTACCCCACCACCTTACCATCCCCTCTACACCATTTACCCTTTATCAACCCTATCCCTGATTTCCCGTTCACTCAATCTGTGATAGATTTGAGGGGGATTACCTATACCCTTAACAGGGGAAACCACTTCATATTATTGTCCGTGCAGCTTTACAAAACAAGCTACACGACAATAAGGGGCTAATGTAGACACCAAATTTGTGTCTTACGACCCCTTTGTGACCCGCATCTCATCTTGCAATCTAACCTCATCACCTAAACCTTACACAATTATTTGTTAATTACCTTGTAATTGATAAATCCACATCACCTTACCTGCCACCTCATTTTGCCACCTCATCATGACCTAGCCCTAACCCTAAACTAACCTAATTAAGACCTATAACTTGGTCCACATCTACACCCATGACTAAGGACCCCTTTCTTGCACCCAAAACCGACCTTCTAGTCACTTGACCAAGCCCGCAACTAATCTCTCGGGAGAAAAGCAGGGAAGGTGGGCTATTTTACTAAAAATAGCCTACTTTTTCCTCACCGATGCCGGTTCCTACTCGACCGCCGTCGGTTACGTAACCGCCATCGGTTCCCTGTAAATGGGCTCCCCAAACCAAAATCAAAGGTCGAAGGATTTTTGAATCAACAGAGATCATTTGGGAGTGATCAAGAGAGTCCAGATCTTCACTTGACCGAGCAGAGACGAGTGGAGAAACCAGAAGAGTTTGCAGCAAAGGAGATCAACTTGCATCTTCGTCAAAAACCAGTAAGTCACATCTTGCATGTCCTCTGTTATAACATTTCTTATGCTTTTTGAATCACAGTCCTCATAAATCCATTCCTGAATCCACTACCCAGCGTGCCATTGCATCTAACTATCATTCATCTACCTCTCATCACCTTATTTCCTAATATCACCTATATACAGCCTTACAAACAACACAACCACCCCACAAAACAACCAACCTTCAGATCTTAGACCATACCGATATCGGTTATCAGTAACCGGTATCGGTTATCCTGACTATAACCAAAAACCAGCCTTTCCCCTACCCAGTTCAACGAAGCAATTTAATTGATATCTTACAGTCTTTTGTGTTAATTCATATTAGCAGGGGAACTGACCACCTTCGAAAGGAAGTTTTATATTTCCTGGGCCCAAGGCAGTTCCCTCATTTATTGTCTAATCAAAATCGTGTGGTCTTGTGTTCTTATTTGCAGGTAGTCCTTCCAAGACAAAAAGGAGTTCTTCGCAGTCAACCTGATCTTTCTCTACGGTACGCGCACACCATCTCGACGTTCAACAGGTATTCCTCCTAGCCCTAACCTTATCTGTTTCTAAAAGGAATGAAACATTTCGAGTGAAACAACCGGATTTGGCAATTTGACTTTCATTTGGAGTGTTTCAACAAAATTGGCTTTGATATAGGTCAAGAACGAGGCTAGTTCATGTATTTTCCCTTTAAATATACAACTATTTCTTTCTTTCCAAACATTCCATAACATTAATGTTATAGAAATCCAACAAGAAATCTTCATCACTAGGGTATCTTTTACAACCAATTCCCAACTACGGATAACCTGTAGTGGTATCATTCGAAACTAGTGTGAACATGTCTAACATGTACTTCCATAGTTGTAAAGAAAAATGACATGAGAAGAAAATATGATCAATCCTTTTTTTCCTCATTTAAGCATAACGCACATCTAAAAGGTCCTTTCATCCATCTTTTCATAAGATTTTCCCCTGTAAGTACCTGTTTATGAAGAAGGGTCCAGGTTAAAATTCCCCCTTTCAGCCATAACATTGACTGCCACATCTGTTTGAAGATATCCGTTCATGGATGATGGAGTGTTCTGGCCAAAGAACTATACCCCTCTACCACTGTGTAACTTCCATCATATTGCCTTCCCCACTGCAATTCATCTTCCATGCGTGACAAGAATAACTGAAGCATCTATAAAATGTACACCAGTTATTGGATTTGTTGTTGCGATAAGGTTAGTGGCCATTGAGAAAATGGAAGCCACTCTTTTTTAGGATGTGATTTCTGATAATGGAAAACTTTTATCCTTCAATGTGCATGGAGTGTATTCATAACATGTAGAAAATCTGGGTACTAAGATATAATTGTTGGTAACCCATTCCATGAGTCAATCCAAAAATTTTCTTGACAACCATTTTTGAAAATCCAAAATAAATTCTTTTTGAGAAGAGTCTCACCTAGACGAAGGACAGACAACACAGGAGATCCACTAGCAGGTAAGGAATGGTGAATGAGCTGATCTATTGGTAAACCACCTGCATATTTAGTACATACATTAATAACCCACAATTGTTGCAGATTTTGGAGAATCCTCCAATATAATTTAGTTTCCAAAGCCGTGTTGTTCTTAACGCTATCTCTAAAACCAAGTCCCCTATTGTGTTTAGGATGACATAAAATCTCCCATTTGGCTAAATGCCATTTTTTATCCTGTTGTTTTCCACACCAAAGAGTCCTTTGACTAATATGATCTATATGATGAAGAATCCTAGTCGGAATATGATGGAGAGATGCAATATATATTGGAATGGCTTGTAGGACAATTTTAACCAGGGTCATGCATCCTCCTAAAGAAAGCCATTTGTTTATCCATCTATCAAATTTGGCTTTAATTTTTGTCCTTAAACCATGTCCAATCCGTGAGCTTTTGAGGAGAAAGGAATACACTAAGGTACTTGAGTGGCAAAGTGTTGTGTTGAAACCTCAACTTCTGAAGGATGTCCTACTCAAGTCTTGAGGGTCAATGAAAGAAGCGAAAAAATTGGGTGTTTGCACTAAGAGAAATGATAGTAAAACAAGAAAAAGTATTTAAATTAAAACAAGAAAAAGTATCTAAATTAAAACAAGAAAAAGTATCTAAATTAAGAGAAAAAGCAACAAAACAAGATTGGATATCCAAACTAAATGAAGCAACATCAAATGAAAATTGTATATCCAAACTAATAAAAATGGTTATAGGAAAAAAATGGTATTCAATCAAAGAGAAATCGCAGCTTAAAAATGAGTATCCAAACTAAGAAAAATAGTAGGTTAAAAGTTTGGGCATTGAAAATAAGAAAAGTAGCAGCAAAGAAAAATTGAGTATTAAAACTAAAAGAAATGACAACAAAACAAAATTGGGTAGCCTACATATGTAACCTGTAAGGGAAGAACACACATCTCTTTACACAAATAACTATTGTAATCACAGTCTTCTGAGCAATATACACCTCTTTTCAGATATAGTTTTACTATTTACATTTGGAACAATTGTTATTATGTCCTTTAATGCCATCACCCCTAAGTTTTGGATCACCAACTTACATTGAGCATACAACTCTTTTGGTTTCCCTATTTTAGCAAACACGACATAATCTACACCTAGCCATATGGTTTTTATCTTTTGATAAACCTACATTTCTCTTAACATTCTTATGTCTTAGTAATAGAGTTTATTTGCATAAGGCTTGATTAATATATTTCAATATTCTATCGCTAACTCTTATGTATAATTTTGGGTGCATATTTTTCATTACATGTTACATTTATTAGTCATTAAAATTGATTAGATCCAAAACTCAAAATAGAAAAAGTATTGAGTTGAATTCAAATCTATTGATCTTGTGTGAATTCATGTATTGTGTAAAAAAAGAAAATAGATGCTCTCAACAAGGATTGTGTTGACCCTAAAATTGTACCAATCCTTCTTGAGACGCATATGGATGACAATGCTTTAAATGGTTATCATTTCTATTAATGGTCAAAATAGTAAATTGAAAAGAGGTTTCTTTAAATGATCTAGATATAATCCAAGGATTTCTTAATCTTAGAAAACACCTCTTAAATAATCCTAGTGAAATAAAAAAGAGATTTTGTATAATATAAGATGTGTACTCCAAAACTCAAGGTCAAGAAACTAATGGTGAAGGTGTTATTCAATATAATACCTATAAGGTGAATTATATATACTTAAAAACTAATAATGATCAAGAACCTAATATATTACCGAATCTAGCTTCTAATGTAGTCATTCTTCCAATTTTTTCCAACATTATTTCTCCAGGCACTTCTCCTAGTCTTCATGTTTCTCTGTCTTCTTCACCTCCTATAAAGGTTTTTTTGTTTAGGTAAAAAAGAGGTTTTGAAAGGCTTCCTCAAACCTGTTAAAACTATCTAGTAAGTAATTTATACCACCTTCATCCCCTCCAAACTTCACCACCGTCTACAATAAATTATCCATCTAGAAATATCAATAGTCAATGTTCAGGTTCTTCTTCCACTATTTGCATTAAAACTCTTCATCTAGAAATGTCGGTGATAGAAGAGTCTAGGAAGAAACATGTAAAAGAAATTCCAGAGATTTCTTTATTCTTCTAAGACCTCTATAAAAGGAGGGTGAATGTAAACGTTTAAGGCAATGCAATAAACATTTGATTTTATTGTGCCATAGCACAATTATTTTGATGTATATGTCCTCTACCCACCATCAAAACCTTATACAAACAACGAAAGATAAGATAATAAAATCCACATATGACAAGCAACATCATTGATCAAACAACATGAAAAACAAAGAATGAAGTGCAGAACAATAATCAACCCAAAGGAAAGTAAACCCAATTGCAGTGAAAAGTCCACTGCACCCCTACCAATCAAAATTTTCCAATTGAATAGATAAGGAAAATGAGAAAATATCAAGACTCATCGTATCTTCCCCCAACTTGCCGGTGTGAACCAATGACCCCATGTGATGATTTGGAAAAAAATATATGTAAAAAAGGACACAGCACGATTCGAAGACAAACATGCAGGTATGATTGCTGATAGAGGAAGAACTTGGGAATGGCTATTTTTGTAGCTTAAGAAATTGGAAATCAATTAAGAAATGTTAAGAAGTATCATTGGCGAGAAAACTAGAGTCAACATGATGCATTCTCTCTAGTGTCATAAATGTTTTTGCACCGTAGCCATAATGTTCAAAAGGGAGGTTTTTGATGTTTCTTCTATAGGATGTTAATGCCTTTGACATATTAGAAAATTTGATAGTTTTGTTAGATTTAAATTTATTCTATACATTTTGTGTTTATTGATGCTAGGTACATATTTGAAACCAAGGATGTAAAGGAAGGAACATAAAAAGTGAAGGCTACAAAAGGTGGAAAAAATTAGCTGAAGGAAACTTGTCAATGCTCACCTTCAGGTACTCAACTTACTATTGTATTCAGTTTTGAAATATTCTAAGGCCTGATTGATCCTAGAGTATTTTCAGCTTGCTTTATTTTTTAAGGTTATTTATTGTTGGACTGTTTTTATTTTTTTATTTTTATGATTTCATTTAATGTCTTTTTGGCTAGTACAGTTTTCTTGATCTTTGAAGTGAAATTGATTTTAACATTCACTACCATTGAATTTGTTAGTAGAGTGCACACATATGTATATGTATCATTGTTGTTGCAAATCAGCAGCACCCCTGGATGCAAATCAGGTTTCTAAGTTGATGTTTCAGGCATCCAGTGTGATTGCACAACATTGAAACCTCTTTCCAAGTGTGGGACTTGTAAAATGAGAGAGGAATCTCTAGATTAGAGGCTGGTTCCTCAAACTCCTCTGATTAGATCTATATTTGCACAACTGCAGAGGTTCAGATCCTAATTTTATCCTAATTTGCAAGGAGACAGGGATAAGAAATGCAAAAATTGAAACTAAACTGATAAGGGTGATACACCAAAGGAGTGGTGAGCACTTCTTGTTCATGCAAATTGACACAAATCAGAAATTGTAACATAAAACATCATGCACATGTTGATAAGCTATAATCAAGGGTTTGAAATGAAGCAAACAACACATACAAAGGACTGAAAGCATTCACAGAGCCTGCATTGTGATTTCAACATCAAAATCCTTGTATTCCAACACCAAAGAGGCAGAGAAACCTGTTACAATCCCTGGAAGGTCTGATACTTCCAAAATCACTTGTTGAAGGTGAAAAAAGAAGCTTGCTGCGCAAAAGGTGTTCAACCATAAAAAAATGAGCCAAATCTAGCTTTAACAGTGCATGGGTCGAGCCCAGGAGAGAGAAAACGTGAAAACACATGGGAGCCATTCCCCATTGACCAAAATGCATTAAAAAAAGCATGGAGGTCCTTACAAATCCATGCCCTGACATTTTTGACCATGCTGGAGAAGAATGCGACCCATTTTGCATTACAATTGGTTGTTGAAACGTCAGTTCTGTCCATGGGCGTGTACCATAAGTGTTTTTTGATTTTTCTCCCTCCAAACTAAACCAAAATTCAAAATTGACCATGGAATCTTGTAGAGAATTTCACCAGCTTTCCATTGACATAAAGAACACAAAAAACCAAGCTCTTGATTGAAAGATATGGCGATTTGAAGTTTTAGGGAAAAACAGGGCCAAATTGGATCGCTTTGATATTTTTGGCCTGGACATGTGGCGAGTTTTGATTGGCTGTGGGCCTTCTAGGGGAAAATTTCCCACAAAAAATCCGCTGAGCCATAACTTGAAAAATATGAGGAGTTGGGAGGAAAAATTTACCTTTCTGGAAAGCTAAGAAAGAGCTCTATCCAATGGTGTCATTTCCAGAAGGTTTTGAGTGCCTAAAAAGTAATAATTTATGACTGAGGCACAATAGAAGGAAAGAATGAAAGGGAGTTAGCCAAAAAATGATTAGGGGGCACATTTGGATAAAAATTTTGGTGACTCAAAGGGGTCATCTGCCTGCTGGATGAATGATCAGTAGCCTGAAGAAATCCATTGGGCATGGAGTCATGAGTAGTAGCCTGAAAACTGATCTAAACTTTGAACACTTCCCTCTGAACCGCTCGAATCCCACTGGACATGGAGTTGTTCCCACCAAAATGCCATCAAAATGAACTATGTAAGAGGGAAACCAGCAGCACCAAAACTATGTACAAACTAAAAATCATACATGCTCCAAATGGAACATGCAGAGTGTGCACAAGCACTTCTTCTACTAAAAGCAAACCTACCTACTCTACTCTAACTGGAAGCAAAGGTGAGCTAAACAAACCCTGCAATTGGTTGTGTAAAATAGCTTCCTTTCTTCAAAATTGGCAGCCATATAAATGATTTGGAGCTGAGTATGGCTGATTGGATGAGTGGAAAATCAACAAGAAGCTGGTCTTCTACCCAAATTAGCAAGTGTTAACTAAAAACAAATCCAATACCTCTTTTAGTTGCTCTGCATTTGGATTGGAGAGGTATGACAGCTAATCCTTGGAACTTTGCAACTCATCCTCATGCTTAGAAGCAAGCATGACTGGTTGTGGCTTCTCCTTTGGCTCCAATGAAGCCAAATACCTGACTGGGCAAGGTCTGATCCATTGAGTATGCCCATAATTCTGATTTTCAATTCCAAGAATGGAGTTCTCTTGTAGACCTTGAATGGATGGTGTGGAAGCAATGGTAGAACCCTTCTGCCCTTTCTCTTCCTCCAATGAAGGACATGAAAGATTAAAATCTTCCAATCTTGGTTCCAAAGAGCTTCTATAAGATGCAGGCTGTTGCAAATGAATACTCTCCTTCATGACAGCAGGCTCTTGTGTTTGGAAGATGGATGATGAAAGAGAGAATGGTGGAAACTCAACCGGTTCTTCTTCATCAAAACAGTCCTCCAAATCAGACAGGTAAACTACCTCATTGCTGTCCTGCTGCAAATGTTCAACCTCTCCCATGGCGTTCTCTTGATCTGCAACTTAATCACCATGGTTTCTTTCATCCTCCAGCATTGAGTTTGAGGGATATAACTCTTCTTCAGTACTAGAACTTGAGAGAGATGAAGTAGAGAGAAGAACTAAAGGTTCTTCTATAACCTACTTTGTGCTCAAAGCCCTTGGATCTGCACTTTTCTCCCCCACAGCTGGAATGTGCTCCTCTTCTTTTGGATTTGGAGCAGCTTCTCCTTCCTCTTGCTGTCCCTCATGACTTATTTTGCAATTTGAATTAGATCAACATTTCCTTTAAATAGGGTGCCAACATGGACACTATATTCTGAACAAATTGATTGCTGATCTGCAACTCCTTTTTGCTCTTCTTCTGCTACAACAAAATCAGTCCTGACCACCATTTGTTCTTTAAGTCCAACCTCTTCTGAATGTTTCATCAGCAAAGGGATCTTCTTCATCCCAAATTTAAGAGCCCAACTCTTCAAAATTTGAATTTCTTCATCCTTGTTTGGCTTCTCTTTTTGCTGTCCTTCATGACTGATTTTTGCAATTTTTTGTGGTGGTGGAGGAGGTAAAACCTCTTGTTTCTTTGGAGGAGAGGGTGTTTCATTTAGCTCTTGTGGAGGGGATGACTATTTGGAAGGGAAAATGACAGAAGAATTGAGATGAGGTGGAAGACTAGGGGTGGAGAAATGGATTCAACACTTGGGACAACAGATGGAGAGTTTAAAACTTGAGATTGCTGAGATAAAACAGATTGGGAAAGAGGAAAAGAAAAGGCATGAGATGGTGTGCTTACCCGTTGACAAGGTTGCTGAATACTCCTCTCATACACCTCTATTCCTTCAATCCACTTTGCAAGCAATGGCAGCGTTGCAATCATGAAGTCAATTTTCTCTTGAGGGTTGTAATGCCTTGGGAAAGGTCCCACCCATGGACAGGGTGCTCCACAATCGATTCCAAATTCTTTCATTTGTGCTTGAGCCCTGGATTGCACCATGTTTACCTCCATCTTTTGGATTTTCTCCAACAGACCAGCATCTTGCATCTGATTGTCTTAATTGTATGCACACCCTTGCTCTTGGAAAGCTCCATAGCCACACTGATTTTGGCATTGCTGCTCATACGGGTATGTATGCTGATTTTGAATTTGTTCAAAATGCTGATTTGGAGGATTTAAAAAACATGTTGGAGGTGGGAAACATTACTGCTATTGTAAATGTGAGTTCCATGATGGAAATGAAGTCATGATTGCACAACTTCATGGAATGGAAAAGAATGAAAGAGATGGAAAGAATAATGGATGGAAATGGATGAAAAACAGGTCTGCAACTTTAGAAATGGGTTGCTGATCAGATGGAGTCGCCAGATGTGTTTGCAAGTGCCTCCAAAGGCTGAAATCTTCACAGGAACACACCAACCTACAAAAGATGAAGTGGAAGACCTCTAAGGTCCCACCGGGCATGCCAAAACTGTTGTTGCAAATCAGCAGAACCCCTGGATGCAAATCAGGTTTCTAAGTTGATGTTTCAAGCATCCGGTGTGATTGCACAACATTGAAACCTCTCTCTAAGTGTGGGACTTGTAAAATGAGAGAGGAATCTCCAGATTAGAGGCTGGTTCCTCAAACTCCTCTGATTAGATCTATATTTGCACAACTGCAGAGGTTCAGATCCTAATTTTATCCTAATTTGCAAGGAGACAGGGATAAGAAATGCAAAAATTGAAACTAAACTGATAAGGGTGATACACCAAAGGAGTGGTGAGCACTTCTTGTTCATGTAAATTGACACAAATCAGAAATTGCAACATAAAACATCATGCACAGGTTGATAAGCTATAATCAAGGGTTTGAAATGAAGCAAACAAAACATACAAAGGACTGAAAGCATTCATAGAGCCTGCATTGTGATTTTCAACATCAAAATCCTTGTATTCCAACACCAAAGAGGCAAAAAAACCTATTACAATCCCCTGAAGGTCTGATACTTCCAAAATCACTTGTTGAAGGTGAAAACAGAAGCTTGCTATGCAAAAGGTGTTCAACCATAAAAAAATGAGCCAAATCTGGCTTTTATAGTGCATGGGTCGAGCCCAGGAGAGAAAAAATGTGAAAACATGTGGGAGCCATTCCCCATTGACCAAAAATGCATTAAAAACAACATGGAGGTCCTTACAAACCCATGCCCTGACATTTTTGACCATGCTGGAGAAGAATGCGACCCATTTTGCATTAAAATTGGTTGTTGAAATGTCAGTTCTGTCCATGGGCGCGTACCAGAAGTGTTTTTTAATTTTATCCCTCCAAACTAAACCAAAATTCAAAATTGTCCATGGAATCTTGTAGAGAATTTCACCAGCTTTCCATTGATATAAAGAACACGAAAAACCAAGCTCTTGATCGAAAGATATGGTGATTTGAATTTTTAGGGAAAAACAGGGCCAAATCGGATCTCTTTGATATTTTTGGCCTGGACACGTGGCGAGTTCTGATTGGCTGCGGGCCTTCTAGGGGAAAATTTCCCACAAAAACTCCGCCGAGCCATAACTTGAAAATTATGAGGAGTTGGGAGGAAAACTTTACCTTTCTGGAAAGCTGAGAAAGAGCTCTATCCAATGGTGTCATTTCCAGAAGGTTTTGAGTGCCTAAAAAGCAATAATTTATGACTGAGGCACAATAGAAGGAAAGAATGAAAGGGAGTTAGCCACAAAATGAGCAGGGGGCACATTTGGATAATAATCATCTCTTTTGACTGAAACATAAAATTAATTGTTTGCGAAGTGCTCAACACAATCAGACCAAGATTAACTAGAGGGGATTGTGGTATATGAGTTAAAGCAATAGGTGATGGATTTGTCGATGCGGTAGCCACGAGTGGTTTAGGGTTATTTGTATTGTTAGCAGTGTCAGTAAGAGTTCTATTGTTTCTATTTTGGTTAATTCATTGACCCACAACTTTCTAGATATTACTATTCCTTTCTTAGCCCATGGTTTAGTTGACGGGTTAACGACGAACATGAGACCCCACTCTTTTACCTTGTGCTCCATCGAATAGTAATGAAAATAGTGATGGGAATTTTGATACACAACACTCTTTTAATGAATTTTTATCTATAAATATGTATAACAATAGTTTCCCTAATGTCTTATGCGAGATTACTTTCGATACATACTCTTCTTCTAAAACCAGTGGCATAAAACTTAGTCTCATACCACAGAAACTGACCCACAGGTTGAGAGTCGATCCTAAGTAGGGCCGAAAGGAATTGACATGCCAAGAAATTCTATCCATATTGGAATCTTGAGTTGACTTTATCAGACACAAAAAAATCTCCAGACCCTAAATATAAAAAGGGAACAAACCTCCTAATTATTGACAACACAGTCAATTTAAACATGCTTCACATTTGGTTCAATTGATTATTATAAGGATTATAATATCTATTAACCATATGTTTTTAAGGTGCTCAATTACTTCAGAATTTTATTTTATTTTGATTCATAAAAAAAATGAACAAACCCATCCCAATCCTTATAATCTCTATTAACCATAGGTTTTTAAGGTGCTTAATTACTTCAAAATTTTAAGAAAGATTTTGGGAAATATATTTAGCTAAACTTTTGGATGTATAATCTACAAGGAATTAAGTTCTTTGGCATCCAATACATAGTGAGAATGTTCAAGTGGGCAACCTTGACGAATAAACCAAAAAATACCAAATTATTTAGATTGGACAGTTTCAATATTTAAGATGATTTTTTTAATTCTCTAATTTTGACCTTTTTAAATCAACGTCTCTAGTCAACCTATTTTAGTCGGAAGAGCTCATTACTTACATAGGTTAGTGCATGGTTGAAATTTTGACCAACCAATGAGTTATTTAACAGTTTTTTGAATGCTATTATTTTATTAGTTTGTCAACAATTAATCTTACAACCATATATAATGTTTAAATAGAACAATTTTAATCTTAAACCATGCCACTATTGAGAATGTCATGAACCAAAATAAGTCTGCTACTCTCCACGATTTTCAGCTTCAAATTGCCTTGGCTTCTACGTATAATAATTTGATTAAACTTGACTCTTGGGCTCAGAGTTGGGTTTAACGTGTAACTCAAAAACGTGTGAAACGAATCACTCTTGAATTCTCTGACTCTTGGGTTCACAATTAGCTTCGACGTGAAGCTTGGAGACTCTTTTTTTGAGTATCACTACTTCGAGGATTTGAAACTGAAATGCTAAATACCCTCTAATTTTGGAGGTTTCCAATATCCAAACGCATGTTGCTGGTATGATAATTGGGGTATGAATGATGCAGTATTTCAACAAATTATGGAAAATTTCCCAATTCTTCAGAGTTTGGGTGTTCACGCTTGTGGTAAGCTGAGAAATTTGAAAATAAGTTCTCCCAAGCTTGGGTACTTAGATGTAGGATTTTTTAGGTGTGCAACATCATTCGAGGTTATTTCCCTTCACTTGACATAAATAAAGCTCCAACAATGTGCTACAACCCAAGGGCTTTAGTTAGTGAAAGGAGTTTCAAGAGCATAATCATCTAAAAAAATTAACCTTCTCAATCTTGAGGGAGCCAATCAAGATGTTCCTAGTGTTGTCATTCTTGACAATTTTCCCAAGAACGATAATTAGTGTTGATGTTCCTATTTTTTTTGGTTACCCAAATTGAAGTAGTGCCCACATTTTCTAGCTTCGGTTTATATGATAACTTTATACTCATATTTGACGATTGGACATGGATTATGTCACCTTGTTGATATTATGTTATGATATTTGATCATCTGAGGACATGTATGATGATTTGGGCGCGTAACATCAATTTAGTTTTGACTAGTATGATAGTTGATTTCAATAGATGTTTTGAATAATAACATATTACGATGTTGTTGATATTATTGGATATATGATGGACATATGGTTGTGTCACACATTTTGATATCGTTAATTATTTGGTTATTTGATGTTATCATATTATAGCATGGATGGATGTGATTATATGTTACTAGGATGGCTAACACATGTTGAATTAATATGAAATTGTGTATGCTTCTTGTTAACAATTCCTTATTGATATTGTGTTACCATAGTTAGCATGATTATATTTTTACTGATTTACTAAGTAGTTAATTTATACATTTTATTGGATAGATGCATTTAATGTTTGTAATGAGTGTGTAGATTACAAGACACAGTAGAATGTGAGTTTCAGGGCGGCTACTTGAGTGTGCAAAAATGGCTGACTGGGCCGAGTCTTAGCCATGTTAATTGTGTGAAGCCATACTTGGCTGCATGTCATATTTGGGCACCATGAGTGACCCCTAAAGTGTAATGTTGTAATTTTGTAAATTTATTATTGTTTAAATTGTTTAGTGTTGTAGGAGCTAGTTTGGGGGACCTAATGGTCCCCACTTGTATTAAAGGTGTATTTGATTAGTTTAAGTTTTATTTATGAGTTTGGGGGTCACGTGATCACCCTTGGGTAGGGCCCACAACCTCAGCTATTGTGTCCAAAATTCTAAACCCGAAATTGGGCTATTTATGGCATTTTTTGAGACTTCTTTTGGCTTTGGGGGTTCTTTTACCAGGAAAATGAGCCCTTTACACCCTACCTATAGGTTGGGGGATTCATTTCATGGTCAAATGGGAGTTTTCCCTCCCATTTTACCTCTCTCAAGTCACCATTCTTGTGAGAATGGTTGGGTGTTGTGTATTTTTAAAAGTTGTATGGGTTTGACTTATATTCATTTTGGGTAATTTGGGGGATTAGTTTTAAAATGAATATTTATCCTTTCTCTCTTTGTTTTTTTGAATATTGGTTTGGAGGGAAGAGAGGGGTGACACATGTCACCCCCTCATTTGTGAGGAATTTTTCCTTGTTTTTCTTCGAATACTTCCTCATGTAGGAGGAAGAGGACTTTTTGCTTTTCTTTTGCTTGGGAGTGATTTTGGAGTTAGAAATTTGGAGCTCTTGCTTGGAAGTGGATTGTATAGCTTAGAGACTTGGAAAGATCTTTGAAGTAGGATCCTTGATCCTTCTTTGGTGTTATTGTATGTAGATTTTAGATGAAAATTGTTGTTGTGTGTGATTGTGTTTTGTATGTAGTGCATGGTATGCTTGCTTTGTTTCCTTAAATTGTTTTTCTCCATCCATCATATGACATGATAGATTTTAGAGTTGTGTGGGGGAAGGGGGAGGGAGTTTCCCTCATAGCTTGATGGACAAGCCATGTTGGTTTCTCATGTTCTTATCCCCTCATATGGTTTTGTTGGTTGGATATTTTGTCAGGCCAAAATATGAGGTTCAACCATAGTACATGGGATCAAATCCATCCTCAAAGATAGGTGAGGCAACTTGTTTATTACTAATCTAAAACACATCATAAATAATATATACAATATTCACAATATTCTAACCATTGGGGTTGGGATACAATCCCGAAATCCATATCAACATGAGATGGAGATGCTAAAATTCGGATTAGAAATAATTAGAAGGGAAAATATTATAGATGAAACAAAGTGGGAAGGGAATGAGAGGAACATATTTTCTTTCAAGAAAACACAGATCAAGAAATACTTATACGAGTTTTAGATAATGAGTGTAATATTTGAAATGATTAAAATAATCAAGAACACTAAACAAAGAATATCTTAAGATCTTGGACGTAAGAACAATATCTCAAGATAGATGAATCCCACAACACAAAGTCTGCAAAATAACACCTATTTCTGTTCCTCAATGATTAGAAATAAAATATAAAGTTTTTCTTCTTCTTCACAATAGCTCTTAATATTTAAAAATTTCCCCCTCTAGAATGCACAAGCATCCTTTATTTATAATAAAAAGGGTAGAGAGAAAATAGCATAAATCCTAGAAAATAGTCTTTTAACGAGAGTCCTATTTTGCTTGACTCTCATGCAGGAGTACAAGTCAAAATTTGCTTCCTATGTGATGAAATGGAAATGAAAAAGACATGACAATTTCTTAATAGAAATGACACGAAACATTATGATTATTCTGCTTCGTCGTCCTTGTCTTCCTCCAGCGAAGCCTGCTTGTCTCAAAATTCTTGGAACTTCTGGATTGTGCCCTACATCTCAGCTTCATCTGGTACAATAAAATAATCACTTAGAACCTCGCAATTTTCCTGAGTGTCACTTGCGTTACCAGGAAGTTTATTCAATCTCTTATTGAGTTTCCTTGGTGATTCCAAAACATTCTTGATCCTTATGAACTTATCAATGGTTGTCATATCGAAAACGGAAGCTGGTTCATAATGAATTGATTCTTGAAATCTTTCATAGAGATCGTCATCAGGTAGAATATTCGAGGTTCCATCCAACACCTTGGTGATTATCCTGGACAACTCCTCTTCTATGTCATTGGTGGCATCAACCAGCTGATCTCTAGATTCCCTCAACTTGCTGCAAACTTCACTGAGAATATTTATCCTGAATCTGATGGCTTTGGCTACCTGGAAATGCTTATCCCCATGAGGAATGATTCCTTCTTCAATTAATATCTGGGATTGCTTAATCTTAGAAAACACCTCTTAAATAATCCTAGTGAAATAAAAAAGAGATTTTGTATAATATAAGATGTGTACTCCAAAACTCAAGGTCAAGAAACTAATGGTGAAGGTGTTATTCAAGATAATACCTATAAGGTGAATTATAGATACTTAAACACTAATAATGAACAAGAACCTAATATATTACTGAATCTAGCTTCTAATGTAGTCATTCTTCCAAAATTTTCCAACATTATTTCTCCAGGTGCTTCTCCTAGTCTTCATGTTTCTCTGTCTTCTTCACCTCCTATAAAGGTTTTTTTGTTTAGGTAAAAAAGAGGTTTTGAAAGGCTTCCTCAAACCTGTTAAAACTATCTAGTAAGTAATTTATACCGCCTTCATCCCCTCCAAACTTCACCACCGTCTGCAATAAATTATCCATCTAGAAATATCAATAGTCAACGTTCAGGTTCTTCTTCCACTGTCTGCATTAAAAATCTTCATCTAGAAATGTCGGTGATAGAAGAGTCTAGGAAGAAACATGAAAAATAAATTCTAGAGATTTCTTTATTCTTCTAAGACCTCTATAAAAGGAGGTGAATGTAAACGTTTAAGGCAATGCAGTAAAATTTTGATTTTATTGTGTCGTAGCACATTTGTTTTTCTATATATTGCCTCTGCCCACCATCAAAACCTTATACAAAAAGCGAAAGATAAGATAATAAAATCCACATATGAAAAGTAACATCATTGATCAAACAACATGAAAAATAAATCATGAAGCATAGAAAAATAATCAACCCAAAGGAAAGGCAGCCGAATTGCAGTGAAAAGTCCACTACACCCCTACCAATCAAAATTTTCCAATTGAACAGATGAGGAAAAGGAGAAAATATCAAGACTCATCGTATCTTCCACCAACTTTCCGGTGTGAACCAATGACCCCGTGTGATGATTTGGAAAAAAATATATGTAAAAAATGACATAGCACGAGTCGAAGACAAACATGCAGGTATGATTGCCGACAGAGGAAGAACTTGGGAATGGCTGTTCTGCACCTTAAGAAATTGGAAATCAATTAAGAAATGTTAAGAAGTATCATTGGTGAGAAAAAAAGAGTCAAAATGATGCATTCTCTTTAGTGTCATAATTGTTTTTGTACTGTAGCCATAATGTTCAAAAGGGAGGTTTTTGATGTTTCTTCTATAGGATGTTAATGCCTTTGACATATTGGAAAAGTTGATAGTTTTGTTAGCTTTAAATTTATTCTATACATTTTGTGTTTATTGATGCTAGGTACATATTTTAAACCATGGATGTAAAGGAAGGAACATCAAAAGTGAAGGCTACAAAAGGTGGAAAAAATCAGTTGAAGGAAACTGTCAATGCTCACCTTCAGGTACTCATCTTACTATTGTATCCAGTTTTGAAATATTGTAAGGCCTGATTGATCCTAGAGTGTTTTCAGCTTGCTTTATTTTTTAAGGTTATTTATTGTTGGACTGTTTTTCTTTTTTGATTTTTATGATTTCATTTAATGTCTTTTTGGCTAGTAGATCAGTTTTCTTGATCTTTGAAGTGAAATTGATTTTGACATTCACTACCATTGCATTTGTTAGTAGAGTGTATGCATATGTATATGTATCATCTCTTCTGACTTAAAATATAAACCCATCTCTTCTGACTTAAAGATAAAATTAATTGTTTGTGAATTGCTCAACACAATCAGCCCAAGATTAACTAGAGGGGATTGTGTTGTATGAGTTAAAGAAATAGGTGATGGATTTGCCGATGCGACAGCCATGAGTGGTTTAGGGTTAGTTATATTGTTAGCAGTGTCAATAAGAGATCTATTGTTTCTATTTTGGTTAAATATTCATTGACCCACAACTTACTAGATATCACTATTCCTTTCTTGGGGTTTTTGTTTCTTACCACATGGTTTAGTTGACGTATTAACGACAAACAAGAGACACCAGTCTTTTATCTTGTGCTCCACCGAATAGTAATGAAAATATTGATAGGAATTTTGATATACAACACTCTTTCAATGAATCGCTATCTATAAATATGTATAACAATAGTTTCCCTGATGTCTTATGCAAGATTACTTTTGATACATACTCTTCTTCTAAAACCAGTGGCATAAAACTTAGTCTCATACCATAGAAACTGACCCACAGGTTGAGAGTTGATCCTAAGTAGGGCCAAAAGGTATTGACATGCCAAAAAATTATATCCATATGGGAATCTTAAGTTGACTTTATCAGACACAAAAAAGTCTCTAGACCCTAAACATAAAAAGGGAAAAAATCTCCGAAAAGGAAATTATTGACAACACCAATTTCAACATGCTTCACATTTGGCTCAATTGATTATTATAAGGATTATAATTTCTATTAACCATATGTTTTTAAGGTGCTAAATTACTTCAGAATTTTATTTTCATTTGATTCATTAAAAAATGAACAAACCCATTCGAATCCTTATAATCTCTATTAACCGTATGTTTTTAATGTGCTCAATTACTTCAAAATTTTAAGAAAGATGTTGGGAAATATAGTTAGCTAAACTTTTGGAAGTATAATCTATAAGGAATTAAGTTATTTGACATCCAATACATAGTGAGAATGCTCAAGTGGGAAACTTTGATGAATAAACCTAAAAATACCAAATTATCTAGATTGGACAATTTCAATATTTAAGATGATTTTTTTAATTCTCTAATTTTGACCTTTTTAAATCAACGTCTCTAGTCAACCTGTTTTAATCGAAAGAGCTTATCACTTACATAGGTTAGTGCATGATTGAAATTTTGACCAACCAATGAGTTATTTAACAGTTTTTTTGAATGCTATTATTTTATTAGTTTGTCAACAATTAATCTTACAACCATATATAATGTTTAAATAGAACAATTTTAATCTAAAACCATGCCACTATTGAGAATGCGTGAACCAAAATAAGTTTGCTAGTCTCCATGGTTTTCAGCTTCAAATTGCCTTGGCTTCTACGTATAATAATTTGATTAAACTTGACTCTTGGGTTCAACGTGCAACTCAAAAACGTGTGAAACAAATCACTCTTGAATTCTGTGATTTTTGGGTTCACAATTAGCTTCGGCGTGAAGATTGGAGACTCTTTTTTTGAGTGTCACTACTTCGAGGCTTTGAAATTGAAATGCTAAATACCCTTTAATTTTGGAGGTTTCCAATATCTGAAAGCATGTTGCTGGTATTATAATCGAGGCATGAATGATGCAATATTTCAACAACTTATGGAATTTTTCCTGATTGTTCAGAGTTTGGGTGTTCACGCTCGTGGTAAGCTGAGAAGTTTGAAAATAAGTGCTCCCAAGCTTGGGTACTTAGATGTAGGATTTTTTAGGCGTGTAACATCATTCAAGGTTATTTCCCATCACTTGACATAAATAAAGCTCCAACAATGTGCTACAACCCAAGGGCTTTAGTTAGTGAAAGGAGTTTCAAGATCATAATCATCTAAAAAAATTAACCTTCTCAATCTTGAGGGAGCCAATCAAGATGTTCCTAGTGTTGTCGTTCTTGACAATTTTCCCAAGAATGACAATTAGTGTTGATGTTCCTATTTTTTTGGTTACCCAAATTGATGTAGTGCCCACATTTTCTAGCTTCAATTTATATGCTGACTCTATACTCATATTTGATGATTGGACATGGATTATGGCACCTTGTTGATATTATGTTATGATATTTGATCATTTGAGGATATGTATGATGATTTGGGCGTGTAGCATCAATTTAGTTTTGACTAGCATGATAGTTCATTTCAATATGTTTTGAATACTAAAATATTATGATGTTGTTGATCTTATTGGATATATGATGGACATATGGTTGTGTTGCACATTTTGATATTGTGAATTATTTGGTTATTTGATGATATCATATTATAACATGGATGGGTGTCGTTATATGTTACTGAGATGGCTAACACATGTTGAATTAATATGAAATTGTGTATGCTTCTCGTTAACAATTATTTATTGATATTGTGTTAGCATGGTTAGCATGATTATATTTTGATTGATTTATAGAGTAGTTAATTTATACATTTTATTCGACAAATGTGTTTAGTGTTTGCAATGAGTGTGTAGATTACAGAGCACAAGAGAACGTGGGTTTCAGGGTGTCTACTCAAGCGTGCACAAGCAGCCGAATGGGCTGAGTCTTAGCCATGTTAATTGTGTAAATCCTTACTTGGTTGCATGTCATATTTGGGCACCATGAGTGACCCCTAAAATGCAATGTTGTAATTTTGTAAATTTATCATTGTTTAAATTGTTTAGTGTTGTAGGAGCTAGTTTGGGGGACTTAATGGTCCCCACTTGTATTAAAGGTGTATTTGATTAGTTTAAGTTTGATTTATTAGGTTAGGGGTCACATGATCACCCTTGGGTGGGCCCCACAACCTTAGCTATTGTGCCAAAAATGTAAAACCCGAAATTGAGCTATTTATGGAATTTTTGGAGACCTCTTTTGGCTTTGGGGGTTCTCTTATCATGAAAATGAGCCCCTTGCACCCTACCTATAGGTAGGGAGGGTGTATTTCATGGTCAAATGGGAGTTTTCCCTCCCATTTGACCTATATCAAGTCACCATTCTTGTAAGAATGGTTGGGTGTTGTGTTTTTTTAAAATTTGCATGGGTTTGACTTATATTCATTTTGGGTAATTTGGGGGATTTGTTTTAAAATGAAAATTTATCTTTTCTCTCTTTGATTTTTGAAATATTGGTTTGGAGGGAAGAGATGGGTGACACATGTCACCCCCTCATTTGTTAGGAATTTTTCCTTGTTTTTCTTCGAATACTTCCTCATGTAGGAGGAAGAGGACTTTTTGCTTGTCTTTTGCTTGGGAGTGATTTTGGAGTTGGAGACTTGGAGCTCTTGCTTGGAAGTGGATTGTATAGCTTAGAGACTTGGAAAGATCTGTTTCGCTCGGAATGTTTCGGCTTCTGGGAATAGAGTTGCTTCTATCCTTTCATTCCTGTTAGAAACAGATGAGGTTAGGGTTAGGAGGAATACTTGTTGAATGTCGAGATGGTGTGCGCGTACTGTAGAGAAAGATCAGGCTGACTGCGGAGAACTCCTTTTTGTCTTGGAAGGACTACCTGCAAATAAGAACACAAGACCACAAGATTTTGATTAAACAATAAATGAGGAAACTGCCTTGGGCCTAGGAAATATAAAACTTCCTTTCGAAGGTGGTCCGTTCCCCTGCTAATATGAATTAACACAAAAGACTTGCAAAATATAAATTAAATTGTTTCGTTAAACTGGGTAGGGGGAAAGGCTGGTTTTCTGGTTTTGGTCAGAGGAACCGATGTCGGTTACTGATAACCGATGCCGGTTACTGATAACCGATACCGGTGGGTTCTAGGATCTTCTTGGTAGCTAAGGTGTTTGTAATGGTTGGTTTTTGGATGGTACTAGGAAATGGGATGATTAGAAGCAAAAGAATGACAGTTAGATGCGATGGCACGTTGGGTAGTGGATTCAGAAACGGATTTAGGAGGACTGAGATTCAAGAAGCATACGAAATGTTATAACAAAAGGACATGCAAGATGTGACTTACTGGTTTTGACCGAGATGCAAGTTGATTTCCTTGGTTGTAAACACTTCTGGTTTCTTTACTCATCTCTGCTCTGTCAAGTGAAGATCTGGACGCTGTTCCTCACTTGCAATGCTCTCTGTTGATCCAAAAATCCTTTGACTGATCTTCAAAATGAAATTCCGATCCTTTGTTTTGGTTTGGGGAGGTCATTTACAGGGAACTGATGGCGGTTGCGTAACCGACGACGGTCGAGTAGGAACTGGCATCGGTAAGGAAAAAGTAGGCTATTCTTAGTAAAATAGCCCACCTTCCCTACTTTTCTCCCAAGAGATCAGTTGCGGGCTTGGTCAAATGGTTAGAAGGTCGGTTTTGGGTGCGAGTAAGGAGGCATTAGTTATGGATGTGAGTCTAGACCAAGTCATGGGTCTTAATTAGGTTAGTTTAGGGTTAGGGCTAGGTCATGATGAGGTGGCAGAGTGAGGTGGCAGGTAAGGTGATGTGGATTTATCAATTATAAGGTAATTAATAAATAATTGTGTAAAGTTTAGGTAATGAGGTTAGGTTGCGAAATGGGATGCGGGTCACAAGGGGTCGTAAGACATGAATTTGGTGTCTACATTAGCCCCTTATTGTCGTGTAGCTTGTTTTGTAAAGCTGCGCAGACAATAATATGGAGTGGTTTTCTCATGTTAAGGATATAGGTAATCCCCCTCAAATCTATCACAGATTGAGTGAACGGGAAATCAGGGATAGGGTTGATAAAGGGTATATGTTGTAGAGAGGATGGTAAGGTGGTGGGGTAGGTCCAAGGAAGCAGACGCATATTGAAATGCAATAGCACGACGAGGGTACATGATTTGACAAGCAAACCAGCAATGCAGTAGGCAAAGGTCGATAGTTTATCCAAACAAGGGTGATATAATCCTGGTATCCAAGGCATAGGAAGTAGCTCCAGGGTATATAACAGGTGAGGTACAGGAACGTTTTAGGCATGTTCGGCGAGTACCAAATGGTTGGTTTGGTTGAGATAAACGTCACGGTCTAGGTCTAGGCAAAGTTGGTCGACAGATCAAGTCAAGGACCCTAATCATGCTAAAACACGAACAGGTGAGCTCGATTGAACCACAAGGTACATGATGGATGGATAAAATAAATGGTGTTGATTGTGGGTATGGTATTGAAGTGATACGGCCTTGGGTCAGGCCAAGTGGTTGGGCGGTGGCCCTGGGTCAGGTTAGATGGGTAAAGGTTGAGGCCTTGGGTCAGGGCCGGATAGTGTAGGTTGCAAGCCCTTGGGTCGGGCCTAATGGTTAGGGCGAGGCCTTGGATTGGGCCGAATAGGTAGGTTGAGGCCTTGGGTTGCGCCAAATTAGGTAGGGCGAGGCCTTGGGTCGGGCCAAATTGTTAGGGCGAGGCCTTGGGTCGGGCCGAATAGGTTAGGGCGAGGCCTTAGGTCGGGCCAAATAGGTTAGGGCGTGGCCTTGGGTCGGGGCCGAATTGAGGTAGGTTGAGGCCAAGGGTCAGGGCCAAATAGGTAGGGCGAGGCCTTGGGTCGGGCCGAATTAGGTAGGTTGAGGCCTTAGGTCGGGGCCGAATAGGTAGGTTGAGGCCTTGGGTCGGGCCAAATAGGTTAGGGTTGCAAGGCCTTGGGTCGGGCCAATTGGTTAGGGCGAGGCCTTGGGTCGGGCCAAATGGTTAGGGTTGTGGCCTTGGGTCGGGCCAAATGGTTAGGGTTGCGGCCTTGGGTCGGGCCGAATAGGTAGGTTGCGAGGCCGTAGGTCGGGCCGAATAGGTAGGTTGCTGGCCTTGGGTCAGGTCGGACAAGTGAACAAATGTTGTGTCAGCAAAGGTGGATAGAGATGCGATATTGGTGAAAAAGAGGCAAATGAGTAAATAAGGGCAAAGAATTTTGGAGTGAAAGTTGGGATAGCGAACTGATGTTGATTCTGCATGACCGATATCAGTTGAGAGACCGATACCGGTTCCTTAGGGCAAAATGAAACCGACATCGATTAATGTCGAAAAACCTATAAAAAGAAAAATACAGCCTGTCATTGTCACTTTTGTTATTTGCAAACCAAAGCGACTTGTCTGATGTGGAGAGTTGATTTGGAGGGTTATTGAGTGAGGTGGAGCTATTTGATTGGCAGAGAGAGTTGATAGTGGGGCCCGATTGAGGAGGAGGGCAGCAGGTGATTGGCTAGGGACCCAGTAGATCAGGATTGGAGCCATGGCACAGGCAGGAGGAGCTGGAGGGGCTGGACCAGCTGGACTGCCACCAACCCATCCCACCACGATGACGTGTCGTCATACCGGTAGGTTCTAAACTCGTGAATTTATGCATTAAAATGGTTATTAGGCTAAATGGGGGGGTTTGGGTAGGAATTTGTATTTTGTAAGAAATAATGAGTAAATGGAGGTAATTTGAAAAATGGAGAGGGTAGATAGGTTAAAATAGGGGTAATGCGGCTAGGTGGGTAAAATTGAAGGGTGTTTGGGTGGGTAAATGGGTAGAAATAGGAAAAAAATTGGTTTTGGGGGCCACGCAGGGGTTCGGCTCTGGAAAGAAAACAGTGACCGATGTTGGTCGCTAAGCGACCGGCATCGGTCGCAAATTTGCAGGGTTTGGTTGAGTTGGGAGGGACCCGGCGTCGGTCGCATATTGGCTGGTATCGGTGGCGTTGGGATGGGTTGCGGGTTTGGTGGTGGGTTAGATGGGTTGGGTGGTTTGTGTGGTGGGTTAGTGTGTGGGTTTGGCCGTGTTTAGTGGGTTAGGGTTTAGGATGGGTTTTGGAAGCTTGTTGGGTATGAGGGTGTTGGTTGGCCGTGTGAGTGGGTTAGGTGTGGGTTTTGGGTTGGGTTGTGGGTTTGGGGGTGGGTTAGTGTGGATTTGGGTGGTTTAGTGGTTTAGGGTTTAGTGATGGGTTTGGGAAGCTTGTTGGGTATTAGGGTGTGGTTTGGGTGGTTTGTGGTGGGTTAGTGTGTGGGTTTGGGTGTTTAGGGTTTAGGGTTTAGGATGGGTTTGGGAAGCTTGTTGGGTATTAGGGTGTGGTTGGCCGTGTGAGTGGGTTAGATGTGGGTTTTGGGTTGGGTTGTGGGTTTTGGTGGTTGTTTAGGGGCGGGGGGTAGAAAGTCGGGGTGTGGTCGGGGGGATACCAAAAAGGGGGTTTAGATGTTAAAGTAGATGGTATAATAAAGAGTAGGTCTAAGAATGTGGGTTGGTTTTGCAGGCACGGCAGCAGTTGACGATGCGTGATAGGATGCCTCCACTATTGAGTCAGATGAGGCCACACATATCTGCGGCGCATTGGGTCATCATGCACGAGGTGGGACTCGGCGGGGTCCAGAGGTACAGAGTGATAGAGAGGGATCACAGCCTGATGGTCACCCTCATCGAGAGATGGGATCCGGTGGCCAATGTGTTCCATCTTCTGACCGGGGAGATGACTGTCACATTAGAGGATGTGTATCGCATCCTGCGGCTACCGATCGAGGGAGAGGTAGTCTTCCAGGTAGATTCAGAGACTGCCTATGGACAGCATACTGTAGGTTTTTGGGGATGCATCTGCGCTTCTTACGTATCATAGTGCGAGCATTGGATATGGTGACATGTATCGCGCACACAGACATGAGACACGACTTGCCGTATTGATGATGATAGGGATCACCTGCTTCGCCCTCTCGGATTCAGAGGGAGGCCGCTTCCCATGAGCATTGCTGGGGGTGCTGCTGGAGATGGTGGAGGAGCACACCTGTTTTGCATGGGCACCAGTGTATCTGGTGTAATTATATAGGGAGTTATGGGGCTATCGCCGGAGGAGGCAATTTGGTATTTGTTCTACATTTTTGTTGCAACTATTGGGCATACGAGCACATCGTATGCATCAGGCCAGTAGGGCTACCCCAGCAGCCAGGGCCACAGGTCGTATACCGATATGGCTTTCAGAGGTGGTTAGGGGTCGTGGGCTAGCCACGAGCAGTTGTTGCAGGTTGGGATGTGGCCTACTATGGACACTCTGCTAGAGGGCCTTATAGCAGTAGACATTATATGGAGACCCTACAGAGGTCACCATCCTGGCAGAGGAGCCCGCTTACAGTTGCGCCTAATCCAATACACATTCTGGATAGCAGGACGGAGGCCAGGAGAGTACGAGCGGATACCCCTGGAGAGGGTACGTAGGCAGATGGGGCTGCGACAGGATGAGCCACCTCCCATTCCTCAGTACAGGAGAGATGATGTAGAGGCCCCACTGCCAGCGCCACAGCCTTTGGATCCAGACTGGGTAGCGGAGAGACCAGCAGGTGAGGGTGTGGATGATGCTGGGTGCACGGGAGCATACAGGGTGTGGTGGGCTGGGCAGAGAGCAGCGAGGATAGTACCGCCTGCGCAGCCAGACTTGGCTGCAGTTATAGGAGAGAGGGATCAGCTCAGGGGTCAGGTGCAGCTCTTACAGGGGCAGCTAGCTGCTGCGCAGGCACAGATAGGGGCACTTACAGGGGCAACTAGCCCAGGCTCAGGCACAGGCACAGGTAGCACCACCACCAGCACCACAGCCACAGGTGCAGGTACAGGCACAGGCAGCACCACCACCAGCACCACAGCCACAGGTGCAGGTACAGGCAGCAGCACAGGTAGCACCACCTCGGCCACAGGTGTAGGTACAAGCTCAGGGGGTATTGGTGTTAGGTGCCAGGGGACCAGCCCCAGCTCCTTCAGTGGCGCGAGATCACTATATGGAGGTTAGAGCAGAGGCCCGATATTATCAGGATATTCTTGATATTACCGGAGTCGAGTATCAGGCGTATGCAGCGCATAGGGCAGAGACCTCACACAGCCAGAGATCTCAGGGAGGGGGCAGCCACAACTGACATGTCCGTGATGGGCAGGAGGTGAGAGGCACCATAGGGACCAGGGGGGAGAGGTGCCGAGGGCGGTGGGGAGAGCTGATAGATCCCCCACATGGTTTTGTATAGGGACACGGGCACCGGTCTGCGAACCGGTTGTATTGATAGAGGCTTGCGTGCCGACACTTATTCATTGTATTGATTCATTTATTTATTATATACCGGCCTACGAGCCGAGTACGGGTTGTACATTTGATACCGGCCTGCGAGCTGAGTATATTTTTGATATGAGAGACCGGCCTGCGAGCCGAGTCGAGATTTTTGGTAGGTATTGCGGCCTGCGTGCCGGCTTTGGTATATTATGAGATCACAGAGGCCCCGATGTAGGGCACATTGTATTTTTGAAAACTTGTATATATATATATATATAGATGATGTTTTGATCCATATGTAGTGTTCAAAAATGTGTTTAAATATTTTGTTAATGGTTTGGTAATATATAATGTATGATAAGTTTAGTGGGCATGTTGATAGATGGATGATGTTGATGGTTTTGTTGTTTTTTTTTTTTTTTTTTTGTACGTATATATGATTGACATGTGATGTGATGAATTGTTGGTTTTGTGATATTGTGATATATGTAACTGATGAGTTGGATCCAAATGATGTAGAGATTGATAGTTTCTTGAAATTCGTAGTTGATGGTTGTGTATTTGTATAAAATAAATGATGTTTAATGAAATTATAATGATATGATGTGTGGTGGATGAACAAATGTGGTAAATGGTGTGGTTATGCAGGAAAAGAGGAGGTGGGCGCGATAAAAATTTATGAAAGAATGAAGAAAAGAACCCTGTTTCAAAAGGGCAGGTGTGTAACCGGTATCGGTTATGTAACCGATGTCGGTAGTTATATGACCGATATCAGTTATATGACCGATACCGGTTATTTAGGTATGAGCTTTTCTAAAAATAGAAAAGCTAGGGTGGTAACTTGAGTTTTAATTTTAGAGCCATGCAAGAGGTTAAATACGTGAACGCGATGCTTTTTGACGACTGAGACATGTATTTGCATGAGAGATTTGGGTGAGAAGGAGAAAAGAGACAAGGAAAGTGAATGTGATCTGAGATTCAGAAGGTAGAAAGAAAAAGTTGAAAAGGGTGGTGATCATGGCAGAACGAGGAGAAGCATCCAGCAGGCAAGGACAGGAGGGAAGACAAGGGCCACTTCAAGCTGCTGCAACCCAAGAGGTATCATTTTGTTTGTGATTTAACTACTGCATGTTTTTGGGAATAAGCTGGAAAATAATAAGGAAGTAGATATGAGAGAGACAACATGATAGCCAGGGGTATAGATGAGGTGAGTGTTATGGGGTAGGTAATTCAGGGTTGTTGGTATGTCTGTGTATATAGAAAGGAAGAAACGATCAATTTATTGTCGTAGGTGGTTGTTTTAGGCAAGATGTATGTAATTGACAGTGACCGGTAGCGGTTAGGGAGAACCGGTATCGGTTACTCAACCGATATCGGTTATGTATAACCGATACCGGTTACTGGAGGAATTTCCAGAATGTTTGAAAAAACCCTGACGGATTGAATGGTTGTTTGTTGTTTTGGTGTATGCAGGCAGAGGCAGGATTGAGGATGAATGATAGTGTGCCAGCGCTGTTGTCACGAATCCGAGCGGATGTAACACCAGCTGAATGGACATTGATAAATCGTTTGGGGTTAAGTGGAATCCGCTATTATTCACGAATCGCACGTAATCATGCTATGTTGCAGGCATTGATTGAGAGATGGAATCCCGAGACAAATACCTTTTATCTGCCAACAGGGGAGATGACAATAACATTGGAAGATGTGTTTCAGATTTTGAGACTCCCTATTACAGGAGAACCAGTATATCAGGCACTACCTAGCACGGCACGGGGAGCGATAACAGCAGTATTTGGTCCATACGCACGAGATTTGACACAGCGAGGTTTATCTTTTACATATGGGGTAATGTATGCAGCACACCCTGAGGAGACAAGGTTAGCAGTGATATTAATGATAGCGGTAGGGTATTATGCGTTACCGAGGGCGGAAGGGGGAAGATTTCCAAAGGCATTGATGTGTGTTATTTGGGAGATGATAGAAAGGAACGTGACTTTTGCATGGGCACCTGCATATTTGGCGGAGCTATACAGGGGTTTATGGGCTTGTAGGCGAAATCACAGGACGACACTGGATAGTTCATACTTATTACACTGTTGGGCCTATGAGCACATTGTTTGTGTGCGACCAATAGGCCGACCCATCCAGTCGGGAGAAACCGGAGTGCAGAGGTTGGGATTCAGACGATGGGTCCAGACAGAACAAGAGGCCAGATCCCAGGCCGTGACGGGTGATATTGAGTATTACAGGCAGGTATGGGAGAGAGTGACGGTTGCGGATATCTGTTGGAGGCCATACGGAAACTATATGGTAACAGAGAACATAGCTGAGGAGTTGAGGGGTGTAGAGCGATTGAGGTGGATCGCAGGGCATAGGCCGGGTGAGTATGAGAGGATTCCTATAGATCGCGTGCGGCGACAATTTGGATTTGTGCAGGATATACCCCTGGCTTATAGACCATATATGAGGATCGACGCCGAGGCAGCATTCTCACCTCCCCCAGCCAACACCTCCAGAAGGGCCTGAAGAGGTAGCAGCCGATCGCAGGGTAATGGATGCGGGAACGACAGAGGCCTATAGATTATGGTGGGTAGCAGAACTGCGAGGTGTACGTGAGCGCCCTGACATAGCGGTGATTACAGCAGAGAGGGATCGTCTGCAGCGTTTGGTTCAGCAGCTCCAAACGCAGGTGAATGAGACAAGAGGATTGTTAGTGGTTGCGGAGTCACGGGCGGGGAGACTAGAGGCTGGAGTCTTCCATGCGAGAGGGCGTATTCATATGTTACAGGAGAGATTGGCAGATCAGTGGGCGGTACCAATAGCCGTGGTACCTTTGAGGACAGAGAGGCCCGGCGAGAGGGGTCGACGATCACGATCATCACCTAGTTCGGGATGAGGCGTGAGGGTCTGAGTAAATGTTAGCAAGGTATAAGAATAAATAAGGATGCCGACCTGCGTGTCGATGATAGAGAAGATGTATTTGTTTAACATCTAAATAAAACTGAATATGTATGTTGATTTGAGTTATGATAATAATAAGATTGTTTGTGTTTTGATTTTCGGTGTTTCGAAAAAGGATAAAGAGAAATGTGATTAAATAAAAATGCACAAAAATATTTATATTTACCACACATGATAAGTTATGGTAGGGGATGGTCGAGCTAACCTTGGGAGACCCCATGTCTCCAAAGTGCTGCCTACATAGCCCATTGCTCAAAGCAAGGAGGGGCCTCAGACCGATGTAGTTCTCCCTTAGGACCAGGGAGAGGTGAATTCAGGCAATTTGGGTATGGTTAGGCAATTTGTTGGTTGATAAGAATTTGATGTTGATAGGGTAATGTTGTTGGTGTTGGTAAGGTATGGGCGAATGTTGATGTAGGTATAGGTAAAGCGAAAGTTAGCTTACCCAAATAGTAGGGAACCGTATCCTGATTAAGGTCAACACACAATCCTAGAGTCGAGCAAAAGAGGCAAAAGTGTCTCCGTAGTTGAGAAGAGCTAAACAAACCACATATTAACATAGGATGAGCTTGAATCCCTAGGTACCTTGCATAGGCGAGAAGTCGATAGGTGAAAAGAGTTGTATAATCACAATATATCGGATATACGTCACGTCCCTTGAGTTTTTTTGCTTTGACAAATGGTGAGGTGAGGTGGTTGATATAGGCGGGGGTGCTGAGAGCTTGTTACAAGGTGATTATTCTGACGAAAGAGAAACTACCCTAAATAGACAAGTCCATGACTCAAAAGTGCTTTTGAATGCGGCTTCTTTTTTTTTTTGCTGAATATAGACTGATCGATGCGGGAAGTCTACAAGGGATATGTATTGTGTTACTCTTGAGGTCTTCACGAAGCTGATCAATGCGAGAAGCTTTTGATAAAAGCTGACTGTGTATAGCTGTCCTTCGAGGGAGCAGTCTATTTATAGTAGCAGATATGATTGTAATGCATAGCTGTCCTTCGGGGGAGCAGTCTATATATAATAGCAGCAATAGTTCAGCATATAGCTGTCCTTCGAGGGAGCAGTCTATATTTAATTTAGATGACTAGATGTTCATTTGGCGTGAAGCATCTAGTTTAGTAGGAAGTTTGACTCAAGAAAATCCCATAAGAATACGGCTTATTTTAATATTTTGAAGTCATGGACTAGACTAAAAAGGGGAAGGCTTCATCAAGGGGAGGTGAGGATCAAACTATGTGAGCTTGATTGTTATTATGAAGTGTAGGAAACAAAGTGTATGTAGTGGTAAGTGAGCTCAAGGGACGAGCGGCAGGTAGATAAGAAGTGATATAACACTAATTTCAACAATAGAATGGTCGAAGATGCAAGGCATTAAGGGGTTCAGGCTCAGGTTTACCATTAAGCGAAGCTAAACGATAAGTACCAGATCCATAGGTATGAGTGATTATATAAGGCCCAATCCAATTGGGAGCAAATTTTCCACGTTTGCTCTTTTCTAGTTTGGTTACATGTTGATTCTCTTTGAGAACAAGATCACCAACCTTAAAGGTACGCTCATGAAGTCGCTTATCATAAGCACGTTTAATGCGTTTTTGATAGATTTGAAGGTGATCAAGAGCTGTAAGAACGGTGTTCGTCAAGAAGCTCCAATTGGGCTAACCGCTCTTGGCGGAAATCATCGTTGGTGAGAATATCCTGAAGAGATATTCTAAGGGAGGGTATTTGTATTTCGAGAGGCAAAACAGCCTCGGTACCGTATACCAAAGAAAAAGGTGTGGCATTAGTAGAGGTACGAATGCTAGTACGATAAGCCCAAAGGGCAAAGGGAATGTGATCGTGCCAATTTCTTCCGGATTCATTGACAACTTTCATGAGGATTTTGGTTAGTGTTTTATTAGAGGACTCGGCTTGCCCATTGGCTTGTGGATAGTAAGGTGATGAGAAACTAAGTTTGATACCGAAGTTGTCACAAAGGTCTTGCAACAACTTGTTTTTGAAATATTTTCCATTATCTGTTATCAGGCGATGAGGAACACCAAAACGACAGATAATGTGGTGGTTAATGAACTCGACAATTTTTTCTTTTTTGATTGAAATGAGTGGAATAGCCTCCACCCATTTTGTGTAATATTCGGTCGCTGTGATTATCCAACGGTGACGTTGTGAAGAGGTTGGGTGAATCTCACCAATAAGGTCTAAACCCCATTGTGAGAAGGGCCAAAGATCTCGAGCGATCTGGAGCGGGTGGCTAGGAGTATGTTGAAGGTTGGCATGTTGCTGACACATAACACAACACTTAACATATTTGTAGCAGTCGTTATTGAGAGTAGGCCAATAATAACCAAGGCGAAGGATTCGTTTGGCCACGGCAAGGCCGCTAAAATGTCCACCACAAATACCGTCATGGACCTGTTGGATGGTATGAGTGGCCTCCGCGCCAGTTAGACAGCGAAGGAGGATGCCATCAAAGCCACGTTTATAGAGGAGTCCCCCCATGACAACATAACGCCAAACACTTTTAAGAAAAGCACGTTTTGCCGTTACTAGTAAGGTCAGGTGGGAGGACAGAGATTGTAAGGTAGTCGTGAAATTGGTGGTACCAGGTATCTTGTGAATTAGTAGACACAGTATTTATCATACAAACTACCGGGGTTGAATAGGATGGGGCAAAAAGTTGTTGGACCACGACGAATAATTCAGAGTCAGTTGGCGCGGCGGGGAATTTGCGAGGCTAAGCAAGCCATAGTATCCACAAATTTGTTAGTGGAGCGGGGAATGGTTTGTATAGAATAGTGGGTAAATAAGGCTAGAAGTGAATCCACGTAGTGTTTGTATTTTTGAAGTTCCTCGTTTTTTGCATTGGTAGACGCCCATAACTTGATTGACTACCAATTGAGAGTCGCCAAAAATGTTGATAGATTTGATACCTAAGTGTAACGCAACTTGGAGACCCAGAACAAGGGCCTCGTATTCCGCTGTATTATTAGTGCAAGGGAAATCAAGTCGGAATGAAAGAGGCATAGGTTCAGCGTTGAGAGGAATGAGAACAACGCCGGCTCCTCCGCCGCGCTGGCATTTAGATCCATCGAAGAAGAGGGTCATTGGGTACGACTCCTCCGTGAGGGAAAGAGTAGCGATGAGTTCGTCAGGAAATGTGAAATTGGTAAATTGTTCCCCAGGTAAAGGAGCTTCCGCAAGTTGGTCTGCGATGGTTTGTCCTTTGATTGATTTCTGGTGGACAAACTCAAGGTCGAGGTCGGCGAGAAAGCATGAGCCATCTAGCAATGCGTTGGTTCAGATGAGGTTTGGCATACATGTAATGGATGGGGTCCGTATTGGTGATGACGAAAGTCTTGTGATTTAGAAGGTAGTGTCAGAGTTTGGTGGCCACGAATGATAGGGCAAGGCACAATTTTTCTACATGTGTGTACCTAGTCTCATAGTCCACCAAAGTACGACTTATATAATAAACGGCTTGTTCGCGATTCTCAGAGTCACGATGTGCAAGCATGGCTCCTACAGCGTGGTCGGTGGCGGAAAGGTAAAGGTAGAAAGGGCGGTCATCTTGGGGTGGGATAAGCACAGGTGGCTGCAAGAGATAAGATTTGAGAGCGTCAAAGGCTTGGTGGCATTCTTCGCTCCATTGGAAATGCAACATCCTTCTTAAGGAGGTGATGGAAAGGTTGACATCGATCGGAAAGTTGGGAGATGAAACGTCGGATAGATTGAAGCTTACCTTGTAAACTACGCAATTGTTTGAGATTGGTATGGGTGGGGGGCATTTCTAGGATAGCTTTGACTTTAAATGGATCGACCTCAATGCCACGCAAAGACACAATAAAGCCAAGAAGTTTTCCGGAAAGAACACCAAAGACACATTTCTTTGGTTGAAGGCGGACAGAATATTGTAATCAAGCGATCAAAAATAATGGTTAAACACATCAAGATGTTCACTATGATGTTTAGAATTTCCGAGAAGATTGTCGACATAGTCTTCAAGGATAGTGTGCATAATGTCAGGAAAAATGTAGGTCATAGCCTGCTGATAGGTAGCACCAGCAATCATTAAGGCCAAATGTCATGACACGATAACAGAAGGTTCCCCAAGGAGTTATGAAGGCAGTTTTGTGTTGATCGGCAGGGGCAACCAAAATTTGGTTGTATCCTGAAAAGCCATCCATGAGAGAGAGCATCTCATGACCTGCAGTTAGATCAACAAGTTGGTCAATGCTAGGTAAGGGGAAGTCATCCTTAGGGCAAGCGAGGTTAAGATCCCGGAAATCTGTGCATATCCGAAGTCCCCCTGTCGCTTTAGTGACAGGTACGATGTTAGAAATCCATTGAGGATAGTCAATAGGCAAGATGAAGGAAACAGAAAGGAGTCGTTGGAGCTCCTCTTTGACCAAGAGAGCAATGCGTGGATGCATTTTTCTCAATTTCTGTTTGACTGGTTTGGAATCGGGGTTTAGGGTGATGTTATGGACGGCGATGGTAGGATCAATTCCTGGCATGTCAGCGTAAGACCATGCGAAAGCTTGGTTGCGAGCACGGAGAAAGGTAGTAAAGGCGGCTTGTTCTGATGTGTTAAGGGATTGTCCAATCTTCACAATGTGAGGATCCTCCTCCGTGTGGATATTGATTTCTATGGTAGATTCGTTCAGCATAGTTTGGGTTTCAGATGGTAAGGCTCGTTGAATATAAGAATCATCCGCGCCAAGGTAAGTGAGGATGGAGTCGTCATCCTGGCATTCAACAACATTAATCAAAGGCGAATCCTCTTCGATCATGTCTGGATAAAGAAGGGGCAAAGAAGATGGGTCCTCATTATCACGTTGATAAGTGAGAGGACCTATGAAGATAGCATTTATGAAAAAAAAAAAAGTTAGGAGGGATGGATTCAGGGTCTATAGATTCTGCGGGTGATGATGGCAAAGTGGGTGATGATGGTTTGGTAGGGGCGACGTCTTCTTCTTCCAGGATACAGCTGACAGGAGGTGTCTCCTGTGTAGGTGTTTCGGGAAAACTGAGACCACTGCGATCATTATGTTTACGGGTAGTCACGGGAATGAGTGTATGTCGGCCTTGTTCGTAAAGGCCAAAACCAAAGCCTTTCCACGCACAGCGAGTCAAGAAGGTGAGGGCGAAACGACGATTTGTCAAGTATTGAAAATCGGATTGGAAAGGAACCACACCAAGAGGAGGTTCAGGGGTAATGGAGGATGCGTCAACACCCCCATACGTTAGGTTAGTGCGGCAATGGGGTGGTCCGTAAGAGATTATCTCCCCCACGCGACGGTCGTAGGTGGGATGTGCATGTAATTGTCCGTACTCCTGCGGGGTAGGGAAAGAACTAACGTTATATAGGCGGTACTCCCCCAGCGTAAGGCGCTGAAAAACATCTACTAAGGGGTCGGAGGTTGGAATGTTAGCTGCGGGAAGGGAAGTGGTTTTTGCGATGGTGGTTTCATCAATTGAAGGCGTAGGCGCGGTTGAGGTGGATGGTTGAGGTACATTTGAGGAGGATGGTTGGGTTGAATGTATGGGTGTCTTGATTGGTATAAGCACATCGTTAGGGCGGTATAACATATTGCAGGTTTTAAAGGGGGGAGGTCAGCTTTTACGGTGTAAGACTTCCCCTCGTACTCAAATTTTATGCATCTATGTAATGTTGAGGGAACGCATCCCTATGGCTCGGATCCAAGGACGACCCAGCAATATATTATATTGGAACTCTCCCTCAAGGACATAGAAGAGTTCGGGTAAAGTACGTGGTCCTACGCGAATGTTGAGGATCACGGTGCCTAAGGTAGAAGTAATAGCGTCATTGAATGACCGCAACATGATGGGGTTGGCACACATGCAACTAGAAGGGATGTTCATCTGTTGGAAGGCTTTTGAAGAGATGATGTTTAGGCTAGCGCCCCCGTCAATCATAACCCGACGTACTCGAATGTCCCAGACGTAAGCGGAGATGAAAAGGGCAGGGTCAGGGTCTTCTGTACCAAAGTCGACAATTTCATCTTCAGAGAAACTGACTGCAGCAGCTTGTTGTACAGAGACAGAAGTGGTTGGGGCAGTGGGTTGTTTGGTGAGAGAAGCAACGTGATTGGGTGTTAGAATGGAGGCGACAGGCAAGGTTTCATTAGGTAAAACCTCTATCCCTTGAAGGATCTCAACGAGAGCTTGTCGATGAGATTCAGAAGTCTGAATGAGATCATACAGTGTCATTTTTACGGGTGATTGGTGAAGCTGTTTAATCATATTTCGGTGGGCAATGCCATTAGAGACGGGATAGGCGGGTCCGCGAATGACCACTTTAGGTGGTGGTGCAATTGGGATGTTTGACGGAGAAAGAGATGCCGCAGGTGTGTTTTCTTTTGCTTTCCCATTGTTTTTCTGCCCTCGAGTAGCGACACTAATCATATTAATCTCGTAGACCTGAGATGAGGAAGATGGTTGGGATAACTCATGGTCTTCAAGAGGTGGGGTTGTAATAATGACAGATCTTGGTGAGGCGGGGACAGATGGTATAGGAGAGGGAATGGAAACTAAAGGTCTCTCCCTTCGTAAGTTGTCTTTCTTAATCTTTCTATCCGGGAGAGGTGACTGGCGAAGGATGGTTTTTAGAGCTTTGCATCCCTCCACATCATGTCCTGGTGTGCGGTGATAAGCGCAGATTTTAGACTCATCGTAACCCATAGGTCGGGGCTTAGACGGGTCATAAGGTCTAAGTGGAGGTAGGGAAATGGTCGCATTCTCCACCAACATAGCAAGGATTTTGGCGTAAGATCCTTTGAGTGGGTCAAAATCGGAAGAGGATGAGGGTATTGATTGTGCGGGTTTTGGTAATGTTTGGGCGTGGTTAGTTCGTATGGGTGGTGGTTTAGCCGAGGGGTGTTGATACATGGTTTTTACTAAACGTGATTTCTTTGGCGCAGAAGCTATGTTGGATGATGAGGCCGCAGATGACGTGGTATCAGAAAACAACCACGGGGAAATAGGAGTGACTGAAAACAAATCTTTTGATGATGGAATTTGTTTAGGGTTGATAGGTGGACAGGATACGCGGAGTGACGGTGTTGCTATACCCTGGAATTTCTGTATAGGTGCGGAAGGCGTAGGTTGTTCTGAAGAAAACGTAGGAGGTATGATATATTGATGTAAGGTAGAGGGATGGGGTCCCAATATGGAAGGTAGGTATGACGATGATGGTTTTGATTGTGATAGGGGCACGGATTGAGTTTGTCTCCTAGGTGGCGGAGCGGATTTATTTTTGGATAGATCGAGTCGCTTAGGCGGGTGCGTTAGACTGGGCATTGGTGAGGTCCCAAGCGTATGGGAAGATCTGGTTAAGTTGATAGAAGTGGACGGGGCATTTGGTAGAGGTGAGGGGGGTGAAGGTGAGAACAGGGGCATTTTAAGCTTCTGTAAGCACTTCGGGTATATGGTGGAGACATCAGGATCAGTCATTTGCATTTGAGTAGAAAAAGGGGTACTCAAACGTTCCCATAGGGCCTGTCTATCTTCTGTGGAATGACAGTCTCCAGGTGTGATTTGTAATTTTTGTACGGAAGAAAGGTGGGTTGTAATTCCAGTCCACTGCGGGTGTGACACAGGAGGTAGATGAGGCACTGTATCAATAGATGTTAAGAGGTCAACCGGTCGTTGAAAAGATTTAGGCGATGAGGGACTAATAGGTAGGAGGGCGTGTTCGAGGGGATCTGTCACGTTTAAAGAATGTGGTGATGTTAGTGTAAGAGATTTCTCGTCTAAGGATGTCAAAAGGAGTGGCGAGCCTTCCTCTTGTGTAGCAAGAGTGGTAGAAGGGGACGTTTGGGAAATAGATAAATTAGATAGCATCCGCTCACAGTCTTGTAGGGATGTGGTGTAAGAAGACTCGTCGATGAGAAGAGAAGTCCGGGAAGTTAACTCTTCTATGGGTAAAGGAATGATTTCACTTTGGCTTGATGGTGGTGAAGGAGGTTCAAACTCCTGTGTTGGTGGAGAGGCTTGATTTAAAATTTTTTCAATAGAGGCTTTTGGCTGAGAATCGAAGACTGCATGGATCTCATGAACACTCTCCTCGGCTAAGATATCTTGGTTCACGTTACTGTTGGACGAGTGATTCGGAAATGGCTTGTTGAAAATTTTCAGATTTCGGTTAGCAGGGGCGTTAGGATTATCGAGGGTTATATCCCCTACGTCAACCATTTCCTGCACTATGTTTTTCAACATCTTGCAGTTTTCATGACTATGTCCTTTTACGCGGTGAAAGTTACAAAAGTCATTTTCTTTGTACCAGGAAGGTATTGCGCGGGTGGAGTCAAACCCAGAGTGAGGTTTAACAGGGGGCAAGGTGATAGCCCCAGCTTTGAGCAATTTCTCCAGGATGACGCCATAAGTTTCTCCCAAGGGAGTGTAATTGGTGGGCTCGGCTTTGTACTTATAAGTGGTTTTCGGCGGAGTATTGGACGGTGTTTGAGATTTGACCATTACCGCGTGGACAGCTCCTTTTGATTTAGAAGAAGTGGACGCGTGAGGAGTGGTGGTGTTTGGCTTGTTGGTAGAATCAGGAGTTCGGAAATTGGGGTTTTTGTTACGCAACCGCAATTTCTCTTCTTCTAAGGCTCGAATTTCTAGTTTCCGAGCCATGGTAAAGGCCTCGTCGAATGTGCGGAAAGTTTGAATTTGGAGGGTAGGGGAGATGTGCTTAGCGCAGGCCCGCGTAAATAGTTCGATGAGTTCGGTTTGAGGCAAGGCATACGTAAGTTGGTTGATAAGGCCCCGCCATCGTCCAACGAAATCTGCGATAGATTCGTCTTCAAATTGTCGGATGGCATAGAGGTCGGTAATAGATACTTTCTTGGCAATGTTAATGGAGAAATGATCCAAGAAATATTGGGCTAGTTGGTTAAAAGAGAAGATTGAGTGCTGGGTTAAAGCACTGTACCACTCCAAGGCAGGTCCTGATAAGGACATGGGAAAGGTGCGGAGTAACAAGGCATCATCATGGGCAATCAAATAACAAGCATGTCTAAATGATCGCAAGTGTTGTTGAGGATCCTCTTTACTGTTAAAACGAGTAAACTTTGGCAACTCCCATTGAGGAGGATATGAATGAAGGGGGACAGAAGGGTGAATGGGCTCCCGACAAACTTGCTCGTATGTCAAGGCGCTATGACTTCCTGAAACGGAAGCCTCCAGGTTTTGCATTTTGTCCATCATTTGTTTGATGAAATCTGTGGTTGGATGAGATGATGGTGCCACAGAATAGGGATGTCCCATATAAGGTGTTGAGGTTACTGGATACGTGTATGGGAATGAAAAGGTAGGTGGAGCTTGAGAAGGAAAGCTCGTGTGAATAGGTGGCAGAGAGTAAGTCATGAATGGAGTGGTCTGAAAGAGAGATGAGATAGGGGCAGTTGGTGGTAACGATACGTGGGGTCCAAGGTTAACCAAAGGAAAGCTAATCGGGGTCGTATGAACCTCTGAAGCTGTCGGATTGGGAGACGGGGCTAGAGATGCAGGAAGTAAGGCAGTGTTATCAGGAGGAGTGGGAGCTAAATGAGCAGCTATACTAATAGGCATGCCAATAAGGAGCTGACCATCAGGCGTACGGTCAGGGGCATGAGACAAATAGTATTGTACAGCGCTGGGATTAGCATCCAGAAATTTGGCAAAGTCCTTGTCTCCTACAGGAATTTGGGGGATCTCACTGGTGTCCGTAGGGTTCCCTATAGAATGTGAAGGGGGTGATTCAGGCAAAGACACAGAGCAGGCATGTGAAACCATGGCGGCGGCTTGCTTCCGAGTGATGACAACCATAGACAAGAACACACAGGAAAGTTTCAATCTATCAAGAACAAAAACAACCTCAGAATGATGAATTTGGCAAGTTGCTGGTTTGTTAGGGGCTGATGAAGACAGTAACCGATATCGGTTTAGTAACCGGTGTCGGTCACAGAGAAAACGACGTCGGTCCCTTAACCGATGCCGGTGTCAAAAGTCTAGGATAAGAAGATATAAAAGGCTGCTAATTTGATTTTTAGCAACGTTGAGTATATTTATCAACTTATTGATCACAGAAGACAAAGTATGACAGAGAAAACAGAATTTGAAAACAAGCAAGAGGCACACGCAAATCTAGAGACTAATCCTAGGGTTAATTTTAGTTATCGTGGGCTTATGCCTTTAGACGTAAGATGATGTCAGAATCCTAAACAACAAGACCTAGGGGAAATGTCAAGTTTGTTTTGGCTTATAAGGTTACCTCAATCGGGCGGAGGAATACCGCGGAAAAGGGGGGATGTTTGAGCTGTTGTGTTAATTGTGAAGTGATTCGGTATGTGTTGTGCAGTGAAACTAAGGTTAATTTCCTGTCAATACCGTGGATATCACCCCCACGTGTATGACCTGTTACTTAATCTATGTTCACTAGAATTGAAGAACAACAAGCAGGAATGCAATGCACGTGTTTTAAACCCAAATCGAAAATTATATTCGATGAAGCAAGAGAGATGACTTTCACTAATGCGAAACTAGGAAAGCAAGACAAATTCTTTACGAAATATACAACAAAAGCAGCAACAGCAAATATGCTTCCTAAAATGAAAATAAGCAAGAGAAAGAAACCCAAAATGGGTCCCACCGGGCGTGCCAAAATGTTTCGCTCGGAATGTTTCGGCTTCTGGGAATAGAGTTGCTTCTATCCTTTCATTCCTTTTAGAAACAGATGAGGTTAGGGTTAGGAGGAATACCTGTTGAATGTCGAGATGGTGTGCGCGTACCGTAGAGAAAGATCAGGCTGACTGCGGAGAACTCCTTTTTGTCTTGGAAGGACTACCTGCAAATAAGAACATAAGACCACAAGATTTTGATTAAACAATAAATGAGGAAACTGCCTTGGGCCCAGGAAATATAAAACTTCCTTTCGAAGGTGGTCAGTTCCCCTGCTAATATGAATTAACACAAAAGACTTGCAAAATATCAATTAAATTGTTTCGTTAAACTGGGTAGGGGGAAATGTTGGTTTTCTGGTTTTGATCAGAGGAACCGATGCCAGTTACTGATAACCGATGCCGGTTACTGATAACCGATACCAGTGGGTTCTAGGATCTTCTTGGTAGCTATGGTGTTTGAAATGGCTGGTTTTTGGATGGTATTAGGAAATGGGATGATTAGAAGCAAAAGAATGAAAGTTAGATGCAATGGCACGTTGGGTAGTGGATTCAGAAACGGATTTAGGAGGACAGAGATTCAAGAAGCATAAGCAATGTTATAACAAAGGACATGCAAGATGTGACTTACTGGTTTTGACCAAGATGCAAGTTGATCTCCTTGGTCGTAAACACTTCTGGTTTCTTTACTCGTCTCTGCTCTGTCAAGTGAAGATCTGGACTCTGTTCCTCGCTCGCAATGCTCTCTGTTGATCCAGAAATCCTTTGACTGATCTCCAAAATGAAATTCCCATCCGTTGTTTTGGTTTGGGGAGCCCATTTACAGGGAACCGATGGCGGTTGCGTAACCGACGGCGGTCGAGTAGGAACCGGCATCGGTAAGGAAAAAGTAGGCTATTTTTAGTAAAATAGCCCACCTTCCCTGCTTTTCTCCCGAGAGATCAGTTGCGGGCTTGGTCAAATGGCTAGAAGGTCGGCTTTGGGTGCGAGTAAGGAGGCATTAGTTATGGATGTGAGTCTAGACCAAGTCACAGGTCTTAATTAGGTTAGTTTAGGGTTAGGGCTAGGTCATGATGAGGTGGCAGAGTGAGGTGGCGGGTAAGGTGATGTGGATTTATCAATTACAAGGTAATTAATAAATAATTGTGTAAGGTTTAGGTAGTGAGGTTAGGTTGCGAAATGGGATGCGGGTCACAAAGGGGTTTGTAAGACACAAATTTGGTGTCTACAGAGATAGAATGGGAAAATTAAAAAACAAGGGAAATAATGGGACAATCTCATTATCCCTTAACGATAAAATACTCAATAATAACAGAATTTGTCACCAACACTCACATGTTTGGAAACTAGTAATAACACAATTGGATACCAACATTTACATGTTTGGAAACCAATAATAACACAACTGGAAATTGATAATCACACAATTGGAAACCAATATTATCAAAACTGGAAACTGATAATCACATAATTGGAAACCAAATTTCATTTTAATAAAACCAATAATCACATTATTACAAGTCTAGAAAATTGGTGGTTATCATCTTTTGATAATAATATTTATTTCCCATGGTTTATATCCATTCTCAAGTAAATCATTTACCCTTTCACAATATAATTTTTCTTGGAACGCATTTGGATTTTACATTTTAATCAAAGATAGATCAAACTTCAATGCGATCCGACAAGAGTATCATTTGGAGTATCTAAGCATCACTGTGATTTTCATCCTAATCCAATCCTCTCGCTTTCTAAGCTTTCACTCAGGGGCATTATTATCTATCTAATTCTTTAATATGGAACACATTCAAAGTGTCATTAGATGTTGTTATTGCAAATTGTGTTGTACTATTATGGTTTGTCAACATTGTGATGATGATTTTACTTATTTTAGTTTATTGTTTTTTTATACTTTTTTAAATTTACTGTAGACCAATTGCAAGAAATTTATTCACTTCTTAGTTCCAATATAACTTTGTTTTGGTTCCTTCCTGTTCATATTGGGTTTGTTTCCAATTCTTGTGTCATGTCTTTTTATCACTTGAATGTGTTGTGTTTTTCTCTCCTGGGTTATTAAATAATCCATGGATTGTTTTCCTTTTTTCTATGTATTCATATTTTTTTACATTTATGTGCATTTGTATTTCAACTCACAAAAATCCAAACACTCATTTATTTTAAAATTCCAAAAAACTTTAAAATTGTCCAAATTTTCAAATAAACATTTACTTATCATCTAAATTATACAATTAGGAAACACTTGAAGTGAATATTTCAACATTTTAACATAAAATTGATATATTCCTTTACTCTTATCTACTACCTTAGTGTTTGTTCCAATATTACAACTATCACTTTCTTCCCTTTGCATAAAAGCTAACTATGTTAGGAGAAAGTCACAAAATTGTTTTTCCTTCATGATTGTAACTTCACCTGGGGAAATTTCAACTCTAATAATTTGCAAAATGGATCCAAAAATATTTTCATGAGGAATTTCTTTACTCCGCTCTTCCAATTTAATCCTATTCCCACCTTGGGATCATTTGCATCTACTTAATCGTCATTGTGGCAAATGCATTAGGGGCATAGCTAATTTAAAAGCTTAAAATTAAGTAGTAGATAGGCTGCATTATGTTCCATGTGTGCTGATGTTTAATTTGGGAGAAATGACCACTGTGCAAGTAGTTAATTACAGTCTTGGTTCCTTTATAACGTTGTTGCAGAACGAACCTTGGGTTAAATATGATGTAGGTTGAGATACAATAATGTTTTCCTTTTTTTATCAATCTTTGCTCTTACTAGTTAAAAGTGAAAAAAAGTGTGTGTGTGTTATGTTTATGCATATCTAGGCTACCCATCTTGATTATTTCATAATCATGGTGACAACTTGTATAGTGTAATAACAAAATGGTCAGTTTCCTAAATTTTATATAACTCTAAATGTACGCTCATGCTATGAAGGAAATTCCTTTCCCATCCTGTGTTCCAGATCCCTTGTCTTAGTCCTATCAAGCAGTTCTACAATGATTTGTTCCTTTGCCCACCCGCATGAGGGATCATTCCTCTACTATCCTAATTGCTTGGGGATCCAAATGCTTCAATATATTCTGGTTAATTTATATGCATACGTCTACTATCTTTAAAGCAAAAAGTACTTCACAATAACACTTTAAAGAGGGGCAAACGTCGACACCCTAAATTCACATACCTATTCCCAGTATTGTCTCAGAACATCATCTTACTCACCCCTTTCTGATTGATTAATAAGAATTACTTAATCATACATATTACACCCATTTGGACTAATTACATACATCCTTAGTATACCTTTATCTCTCTTAATTATCATCTATTAAATAAATGATTAATTAATTAGTGTGCACATTATAGGTAATTAATATTATTTACTTAAATGGGAAAGTGTTCCTAAATCCACAGTCAACAACTACTTGGACTCCACTTCCTCTATCCTAGTCAAATATATATATATACCCCACTTCACCAATCCAGTATAACTCAAGTTCTAGAGAGGTGGGGGAAATTTAATTGCATGTAATAACCACATTATCAAGATGTAGCTTATGCTAATTAAATCTATTTATTTCCCCTCACATGGAATTTATCTTCCCAGAAATATTACAACTTCCTCAAATGTGGCGGATTTTATCATGTGCATTCAACCAATTTCAAGAAACTCCCAACCATACTAAACAAGATCTACTTAGGCTTATACAACATAGGCTTACCCTCTTACAAATCCTCTTAGATTACCGCGACATGCAATAACTCTACAAAATTGTCTCCAACTTATGCTATTTTAGAAGTAATAATCCCAAGCCAATACCTAGCTCATAGCATTGGTATATTTCCTATTTGGAGCTCATTCAAGAGCACCCACAATCATTTATATTTTTACACAAACCCTAAACTTCATACAACATTATTTGAGGTTTAAAAAAAAATGCTACAAGACAGTTTTACACACTTGTTTATTTGCCTTCCATTTATGTTGTTATATGAAATTAATTCACACATCGTCTAGATATAATAATCATTCCTAAAGATTCACAAAAATATTCTCGGCAAGGAATTGTATGTCAAACAAGAACCAATCCAGTACTCCTTGACACAATAGATCTTCAAATTATAGATTTATGATGTTACGAAGGGCGTCAGAGCAATGCAAAATATCCCTGATCAGTGATTTACAAAATCTTGACATATTCTTCTTAACAGGAAATAGGCAATAACCAAGCTTTCATGGCACTCCCTGTACATCTTCTCCAGGTCCTGCAAACATATTTTAATTTATATGATTCCTAAAGGAGTGAAACATTAAGATACGATTGACAGTTATTCTTTGGTCACTCTAAAATCTTTGGTTCTATGATCCTGTACAATCCTATAAGGCCTATTTGGTATTTCCATGCTTCTCTTTATAGTTTTATGTCTTCTTACGGGGAGGGCGTCAAGCAATGCAATAATACAAATGGGTGATTTAAAAATCTTGACATCTTCTTCTTAACAGTGTAAGGCATAAAATCATGAGGACTCAATGTACATTTGGTAGGTGACCTAACGAACATATTTTAATTTATAGTGATTCCTAAGAGTGAAAATTAGTAATTGACAGTTGATCTTTTGCCTCTTTTCTTTGGTGATCGCTTAGTAAATGTACTACCCTATAACCCATTTGGTATTTAGCTACTTTCTAATGAACTAGGAGTTATTATGGATTCTCATAAATAGATCCCATCCGAAAGGCATCTAAGAGAATTTTAAGATGGAATCTATCTGAATTTTTATTCAAGGGCATTTGAGAGGAGGAAATGCATTTTCTGCAGACACCTCATAGAGAAGGGGATAGTCTCTTATTCATTCACTGAATATCAGAAACACGATACATATTTATATTGGTACGTCTACGAACAATATTACCCGGACTGGATCAGAGTTGTTACTTGCAACAAAAGCGAATTCCTAGAGATTTTTTCTTTAACACACTCAACTAAGAACTAACATGGAGTACGTGAGATGTATTGTTAACATGCTCACTCGTAAGTTACATTATTCTTGCAATGAGGTGACCACCAGGGTAAGTTTGACTCGCCATATTCACATCTTTCCATTTTGGGATTTTGTGATGTATATCTGCAAGTTGTGCTTACTGTAGGTCAGTATCAGTTTACAGGTTACAGGTTCAAGACTTATGCGATCGACATTACAACATGACAATCAGATGAACAATGACTGATTAGTGACACTCTCATGTTCATAAGAAAAAATGGATTTTGCACGAGCTTCAACACACTCTGATTGTCATAATAAAGAATAGGTGACTATTTTTCAAGAATTCCCAGGTCATCCAAAATGCGACGTAACCATATTGCTTCACGCATAGCTCCTCGTGTGGTGCGATATTATGCCTCTGTGGATGAGATAAAAACAATATTTTGCTTCTTTCTTATCCATGAGATAGGTCCAGATCCAAGATGAAAAATGTATCATGTGGTTGACTTCCTGTCATCAATAGATCTAGCATGGTCCGAGTCGACGTATCCCTTTAAGAAGAATTGATCATTCTTCTTATATTCCAGACCATAATCATTTGTTCCTCGGACATATCTCAAAACATGCTTTGTTGCAGTCTAGTGACATTTCTTCAAATCCTGCATGAAACTGGAAAGATAGCTGACATCATAGCATGATCTGGTTTGGTATATGTCAAATAGATGAGCCCTCCAACAAATTTCCTATAGAGAGTAGCATCTACTTGGGGTGAGTCTTGGAATCTTGAAAGTTGCAAGCCTTTCTCCATGGGAGTGGATATAGGTTTACAATCAAACATTCTGTACTTTTCCAGGAGTGTCTTGGCGTATTTTATTTGGGAGACAAAAATGCGATGCTCCTTTTTCCATATCTCCAAGACAGTAATGTAGTAGCCCCAAAATTTTCATGTTGAAGGTTCTTTTGAGATCATTCTTCACAATATCAACTTGATCTTCTGAACTGCCAGTGATCAAAAAATCATTCACATACACAACAGGAATGACAATTTCTTTGCCTACCTTCTTTATATACAAATTTGAATATGAGGGGCTACATTTGAACCCATGATACAAAAGGTGATCGTTGATTTTGATATACCATGCCCTTGGAGCTTGTTTCGGTCCATACAGTGATTTGATGAGACGACATACCTTCTTAGGATGCTCTTCATCAAAAAATCCTTCAGGTTGGGTCATGTACACTTCTTCTTTTAGATCATCATTTAGAAAAGCACTCTTGATGTCCATCTTCTGAAGTCTACACCCTTTCTATGCTGCAAGTGCACATACTACTATGATGGTCTTGATCTTTGTAGTGGGTGCAAAGGTTTCTTCATTGTCGATGCTCTCTTTTTGAGCATATCCTTTTTCTGCAAGTCGTGCTTTATATTTTTCGATGGATCCATCTACCTTATATTTTGTCTTGAAAACCCATTTACAGCCTATGGGTTTCTTTCCTGTAGGCAGATCGACAAGTTCCCATGTCTGATTTTTCTTGAGTGAGTCAATTTCTATATCCATGGCTTTCTTCCACTAAGGTTGACTGAGTGCTTCATGAACATTATCAGGCTCAGAGCTATTAATCAGTGAACTCATGAGTGCAAAGTTTACCTCATTTCTTGTTTGACTCCTTGTTTTGACTCTGGATCTGATGTATCTGGGAGTTGTTGCGAATGTGAGTCCTTGATGGTGCTTTGTACCCACTTCGGATGAGAACTTGGATGCTTTTGAGAAGAACTGTGTCGTTTCCGTGTGGATTGATGTGGAGTCACATTCTCCACTTCTCCAAGGTCAAAAAATAGCTCTCCTCGTAGCACATCTTTTCTCTGAGTAGTCTCCTATGACTAATCATCTGATTCGGAGACTAGTCGGTGAGAGGTGGTTAGTAATGGTTCTTCTGTTGTCACTACTGAGTCAAAGGATGACTCATCACAAACCATGTCTCGACTCTCATATATTTTCTTCATCTCAGGATCCATGAGACGGTATGCCTTTGAGGTAGTGTTATAACCAAGTAGGATGCACAAAAGTGTCTTTGGCTCAACCTTCTTTCTCTTTTGAGCTAGGACATGCATGTATGTTGTGCAACCAAATACTCGTAAATTAGAAATTGATGTCTTTTTACCACTCCATACCTCTTCTGGTGTTTTATTTTGTAGAATATTTGTCGGTTCCCTATTGAGAAGATATACAGCTATTTGTACTACTTCAACCCAATAACGTTCCTTTAGCTTTGTTATTTTTAACATGTAGGGAACCATCTCAATCACTATGCGATTGCGACGCTCAACAATTCCGTTTTGCTGGGGTGTGTAGGGAGTAGTTAGGTTCTGCTTAACGCCTTGTTGGTTCAGGAAGGCTAAGAACTTATTTGATGTGAATTCCCCCTTGATCTGAGCAAAGTAGAAGAAGTGGTTGTCTAGTCTCTTTCACAACACAATGATAGAAATTATGGAAATGTTGAAGAGCCTCACTTTTCTTCTTTAGGAAAAACACCCACATCTTGCGAGAGTGGTCATCCAGAACAGTTGGAAGTACTTGTATCCTGAAAATGAAGCAGGTAGCGGGCCATTTAGATCGGTATGAACTACCTCTAAGCGCTTCTTGGCATGGAAGTTGCTCGCTTGAAACAGATTCCTGTGTTGTTTTCTTGCAAGACACCCATGGCAATTAGGCAAGGAACTGGACAATTGGGTAGTCCATGGACCATTACTTTTGAACTCATTTGATGTAATGAACTAACTGAAAAGTGACCATATCTAAAATGCCAGAGGACTATAGATTCTACTATTGAGGCAGATAAAGCTATTGCAGAAGATGAAATAGTATCTAAAGCAAATAACTTATCTTTTAGAAATGATCTAGCAATAACCATATCTTTTCTGGTGATCAGGGGATCATTTTTGATATCAAAATTTCCCTAAACATCTATAAATGGTGTTAATAGATAAGATCATGTCGAGAGCTTTCCGAAAACTATGAGAACGTGACAAACGGACATCGGGAGCTCTAGATATGTCCAATCAAAGTTCACTCAACGGGAAAATTAACTATGGTCAACTTTTCAATATTGGACCAATTGGTCACTATGACAAAGCACTGGCGACGAAGAGCAATAGGGATTCGTTTGTTGGTTTTTGAAGTCTCTGGTCTTCGACAGTCGTAAAAAGATTGCCTCATTCACAACAAGAACCTATTTACACATGTACAAAGCATGGTTTCACCGCTATGTGAACTTGGATATTATGAAACGTGGTTCCTAAATAGATCATCAATCACAAAAGTACAACCACGAATCGAAGATGTGGAAATGAGCATCGAAAGGCACCATTCACTAATGCTATAGATGACAAAATAACTCCTTATGGGTGCAAGAATACATATGAATTAGGTAATAAGATCATTTGTACCCCGCATTAATAAGATGAAATTTGAAAAGACACACAGTGCTATGAATAACATCTACAAGAATACAAAGCTTCTCAACATAATGCAGACAAATGATCTAACAATATTCCAATGGATAGCTTGGATAAAAAGAATCAGATGGACAAAGAATCAAGAATCCTTTGACCACTATTGATTGCTTTATGATTTCCTTACACTTTCAAAATAAGCCAAGTTCCTCCCCCAAACAATGGTGAGGAGAGAACCACTATATAGTTTACAAAACAGTTACCTCTTGGTAACTACTTCTTTTAACTAATGTTTAGTTAAATAGGTTGCTAATCGCAATGCCCCAACTAATTACAATAAATCCATGATGAAGAAAAGAAGAAAGGAGAAGAATCAGGAGAAGAAGACCATGTCGTTCATGATTGAGAGGGGCCCAGTAATTTTAGGATCCGTTGTCGTAAATCTTTTCAAGGCCTCTACTATGTCTCTACCTCAATGGGACCCATGTGTTGGTAGTGGAATGGGTCTAAAATCCGAGGCACTTCTCTATCTCTTTGTCGAATTTGACGTGTGTATGATGATCTTTATTTAGGGAAATTCTTCAATAGCAGATTGGAGAGAGCAGATCTCCTTCATCTTTTCCTTGGAATTGGAATCCTCCTTGAACAAATTATCTTTGACAAAAGCTTTGAATTGAGCTTTGATTTCTTGGAAGGAGAGGGGTGCACCAGAGGCCTCATCATGGAGGTGGCAATGTATGTCCTTGAAAGCAGATATTACCAAAGTCTTGAAGGCCTCACCCTTCTACCAGCTATTTTTTTAATTCTCCCAAAGCCTCCTCCAGCGCCTTGATTTTCCATTCCAAGCTGTATACCCATGATTTCGACAAGTTATCCTTTCCATCATCGAAGACCTTGCTCACCATTAAGATATTTTCATCAGGTTTTCCCATGAGGCAAAGGTATACTATACAACTTCTCTAGAGTTTGACTAGTCTTTATCTATATTCCCAATAGTGGAGGAGAGTTTATGTTGCAAAAATTATTCACCTTCTCATTGAGTTTGAAGGCTTCACTAATGAAATTCATTCCTTACAAGGAGCATATCATCCACCATGGCCTCCATAGCCCTTCCATAGATCCGAATACCTGTGTATATCTTTGATACTCTGCACTTAATCTTGGCTGAGAATCACAGGTGGTGGAAGAGTAGTCAGTGGGGTAGGATCTAAAACTTTATCCTTAGATAGCAGTGATTTGATGAAACCTGTAAGAATATGAGCCTGCACTCCTCCATACTGTTCTATGGTTTGATTAACCCTTTCTCTACTCATCCCAATGACTCTGGTGACTATTTCCTGAAGATTTGTGTGATCTCACCTTCAGGGGTAGACTCTCCCATGGGAATCCTTAAGAGCTCAAGATCAGATGCTTGCAAATCCTGCTCTGGCTTGTCAACCTTGGGCTTGGCTATTTCCAGGAATTACTGACCCTGAGCATCAGATACTATTCTAGAGGTAGTTATGGCCTTCTTAGCGGGAGTAGGAGGAGTAGTGCCTAACAAGGCCGCCACAATGCATCGAAGTTGGGTCCTGAGATCCGAGAAGAGGACTTTCTCTTCCTACTATCGACAAGAGGCTGCACCCATGCAAAAGAGGAGGAAGAAGAAGTAGAAGAAGAAGGTGGGGCAAGAGTGACCAAGAGACAGAGAACTCATGGCACCCAAGGTGTTCACACTGAATGTTGCTTCTAGTTGAGATATGAGTGGGACACTCAGGTAACTGGGGCTTCTGGTTTAGAGGAATCAAGAATGCTTGGAAGTTCAATGCTTTGGACTTCTTTGTCTTTATCTATTGGGGCTTCTGGAGCACTTATGGGAAAAATGGCACCTCACTCTCTTCACTTTCACTACAGAACAATAATGTTCTCTGGACCTGAGGGCAATTTGGAATGCTTCATTGTGGGATCTTCTTCAACAGGTTCCTTCTTAACCTCCTTGACTTTCTTCTGATATACTTGAGTGGATGAGGAAGGAGTGGAGGATGTAGGACCTTTAGTTGATGAGGAAGGAGGAGTTCTGCATAGGTACTTCCTGAACTCAGGTGTCAATGACTTCCTTTCTTGGTGTTGAAGTGTATCAGTGAAGAGGAATGAGATTCCACCTGAGTGTCTTCTGAGTTTAAGCGAAGTAAAACTCCTGTCAAACCAGATCTTGGTTCTTACGAAGATAGGGGCTAAGATTTCAGCCAGATCATTCTTTCTCTTTTTTGAACAAATCCAAATCCTCCAAGGGAATGCTGTTTGACCAAGTTATCATATTCATATGAATATAGGTCGGAATTATCATCCTAGAGCCCTTCAGGAACTTGATATAGGTTAAGCTCTTGAATTAATTGAAGAGAAAACCTGCCATAATGTCTCCTCCTTGCTTCAAAATCATCAGCACAGTCAGCCCAATAGTCCTCTATGTCTGCCCTATGATGATAAGTGATTTTGATGTTCTGGTCAATAAATTTATTCAGGTCAAAACAAGTTCTTGGCCTAAAGAAATGGACAGTGATAGGCCTAGCTAGGGCTCTTTCTATGTTTTTTACATCTAGGGCTATCTTGCAGGTGTAGTTTCCCAAAGTGACTAGGAAGTGCAAGCCAGTAATTTTCTTATCCCTACAGGTTCTGTGCAACTTGTCCAATTGCCTGCATAACTCTATCAAGGCCATTTTATCATTGCAGAACATAGGAAGCTTGAGAGGAGTGCTCTCATAGCCTGCAAGCCTTATATAGGAGAATTTCCTGAACTGGATGAAGTAGGCACCATATTTTAAAATTAGGTTCATGGCTTCATCAAAAAATCTCCTCGCCTGTGTCGCTCTCAAGAAGCCTGACAATGTACATGGTGAAAGCATCATTCACCCTTCTGAAGTTGTGATTGCTAGTGTCCAGGGTGAATTGAGGGCAACTAGGCATATACAGGGTCACCCTTATGAGCATCAATGTATGAGAATCCAAACCATTGCCTTGATGCTGCTAGGGTATACATTAAGTATGAAGTCATGTAGAACTTCTTGGTTTGCTGTACATTAGACAGCTGCTCTGCTAGGTTCATGCTGATGATTTCTGGCCAGTTGATATTCTGAGTTCCTTCACACACCATGTTGATAAGAGGGCACATCCAGAAATGGAATTCATTGGTAGAGGGTAAGCCCATGACCCGAGCCAGTAGGATTATAAAATCTGATAGTTCTTCTATTGAAATCGGCACGGAACATAACCTTGGATAGATGGGACGCCCCCTTTTTAGGGTTTTTAAGCCAGGACTTCACCACCCGCGCCTTGTATTTCTCACTATCCTGATCGAAGAGGGCCTTGTGCCTGGTTTTGAGAGATTACTATAGAATTGTCCATCTCAGGAATCCTTAGGGCAGTGCCAATGGTGGTAGCATCAAGCTTGGCAATGAGTTCCCCATGCACATTCGTTAGCTCACTCGAGTCAGGATTGAAATGAGCACCGCAGGAGAGTACTGTATCTGCGCATTGTACTGAGATTGGGAAACCACCGGTGAATGTCAAAGCCGCTATCATGAATCATTTGTGCCATAGGAGAAGGGTTCGAGTATGTCATTCTTGCCCAGAAATCCCCAAAGTCAAGGTGGCTGAACTTCACTGTCCCCGATATCGGGAACGACAGACTCGAGCGACATGAGATTTAGCTCCTGACCTTGGAATTTAATCTTCATGTTAATAGTAATTTGAAAAGCAAGGTTGCAGTTTGGACTTGGGATGAAATTACAGGGGGAATGGATACGTCGCATCATTGAAATTTTGATCGCAAGGGTATGAGCAATAGATAGCAAGAAAGCAGTGTGCAAAAACGCATAGGGGCAGTTCATTATATAGCCGTTCAGGAGAGAGAAAGATCAATAAATGTTGCATTAAATACACATCTACCAACTTGAAAAGAAAGATATTTGGGAAGAGACTTAGGAAAAATTAGCTCGGATGGTCTTTGGTTCATTTGGGACACGTGGGACGCGAAAGCGCGATTCGGCTGATATGGGCGATGCGGGGAAAAAGATGCACAAATGCTTTCGGGGACATGAGGGACAAAAGTATGCGCGGAGTACGCGATTTGGCCGAATCGGGTCTAAAAGTGAACATTGAGCCTAGGTGAACTTGTGTTACTTGGGACAAAAGGTTCTGACGGGGCACGAAAGAAACGGACTTCGGGTAAATTGGCCGATCGGCGAACAGGGAGCCCGAATGAACATGGGACATCTCAGGGACAAAAATGTCTGATCAAACCCGCAAATCACACAAAATGACCCAAAAAATGCAGATTCTTCCCAATTTTTTTGACTTTTCACATTACCAACGACAACAGAAAAGGCATTAAAGCTCTAAAAATTTCCGGTCAATTTTGAACTTCTCGAAAGCAGGGGAAATTTTGAGTCAACAGTCAATACTGGACCAATGGCACTGTGACACGTGGCGAAAAGGCAAAGGGAGTCATTTGTTGGTTTTCGATCTTCGGTCTTCGATGGTCATAAAAATATTGCTCGTCGGAACAAGAGGCTCAACTTTTGTTACGGAGGGGATTCCGACCACTGTGTGGACTATGGTATTATCACCAACGTGGTGGGTCCACAAGCCCCCATGTGGTTTGCCACCATGAATAGAATTCGCTCGATTTGCCTATTGAGAGATGACAAGTGGACTATATGCTATAGATCGAGTTAATTATTTTCTATACCACATTGTATGGGTCGAATTTATATTAATTAGGTAAGTCCACTTACAAACCAATTTACATGCCACATGTCTAAGTGGGCGGATTTTTATTTTGAAACCATGTATTAATGCGAAGTGGTCAGCCCACATAAAACTCCACTTACCCACACAAGTCGCCAACCAAACATACATTCCAAGCTTCCATGCAGAGAGGAGAAAGAGGTGGGGGTGGTTAAGCTCAAGTGGTCCTTTGACCACTATTCATGCGTGGGAAAGGCTTTAATAAAGCCTAAACATTATCTTCTCCCCCAAATGTGGGATATAACCCACTAACCCTTAGCCTCCAAAATGGGATGTTATCCCCTCATTCAAACATGCCGCCCCATATGAGATTTTATCCCTTTTCAAATACAATCCACCACCATGGGGAATTAATCCCATTTTTCATGTACGGGCTAGGCTAAAATTATCCTTAGGATAATTCGTAAATGCATTTTTTGAGAGCCCTATTTTTGTATAAATAGGGAACCCATTTCATTGTACATAGGAGACAATAGCTCAAGAATCTTATTATTTTGTTAAGATTGATTGTGGGATGTGTAGAATTAGTAATAGGGAAATTTTAGTACAGTTTTGTAAACTATATTAAATTCCTAAAATTACTATAGAAAAATATTGTTTATTGGCCTATTATTTTAGGCAATAGTAGATGGAGTATTTTTGATTGGGAGTAAATTCAAACTACCCAATAGGCCCATTAAGCCACACTAATCACTTGCGAAGCCTGGATTATCGACTGGAGTGCTGGAGGGTGCATTGATAGCATCAGGAAGGTTGTTCGAAGTTGAAGGAGATTGTGCATCAGGTGAAGAACGATTCGACTGATCATTGGAAGTCTTCAAAGAACTGGAGTACTGATAGGAAAGTGAAATTCCATTAGGTTTTCTTATGAAAAGTACTATTGTAACTTACAAGTTTTGACTAGTGGAATGGTTCGAAAGAACCTGAAGATGTAGGCAATTGCCAAAATCTGTAATCAATCATTGTGCAATTGTCTTTATTGTCTTGCATTAATTTTAAATTGATTACTTAAAAGGAGAAAATTGTCGGCAAATAATTAAAGCCTAAAAGGGTACGAGATCAGGTAAATAAAAACTTGATTATTTTCAGATCAAGTTTGGTATTAGAGTAGGTTGTTGGCCTTCAAACTTGCTAATCTCCAAGCAATTTTGGTATCAGAGCTGCTTTAGCTCCATATTTTCTTCAGTAAATCTAATTAACAGAGTGATTACTTCAAGATTGGTGCATTTGGTTCAATTTGTGTGAACAGGGTACAAGTGCATTATGGGAAAGATGTCTAAACAGATGAAGCTCAATGAGGTTGAATCTTATAATCACCAGATCTAGGAAGATAACTCTCTCCCGTGATCAATTTATTACTCCTTGGAAGAGGAGAATGCTCGCTTGAAATCAAAAATGCAAACCAAGGATGAGATCTTGGAAAGATTGGAATGTGGTAATCAGAGAAAGGAAATACATTCAACTTCAGATGCAGTGACCATGACATATGTTTGCACTGTAAGTTGTTCACCACTGGAATATTCTTCTTCCTCCCATTCAGTTTCGAATTCAAGTAATGAAGTCTTTGGTTTGTTTGAAAAGAATACTAGAGGCATTGGATCTAAGTTACTAGATAAAATGGGATTTGATGGAAGAGGCCTTGGTAAAAATGGCAAAGGCATTTCTAACCCAATACAGGTAAAGGATTGTCCTCATTTTGCAGGTTGGGGTTTTCCTAGTGCAAGAATGGATATTGGAGAAAGCTCCAAGACTGCTGACAAAAGACAAGCTTTTAAAAGCAAAGTGAATACCCCATTAGTCCTGCAAGAAGATTATGAGCAGGAAAGTTGTGCTTCTTTGTCATAGGTAGGATGTGGTAAGAGAAATCAGTGAAGAGGTAATGAGATTCCACCTCTAGTTTCTTACCATTAACATAAGCACAGTAAAACTTCTGATCCACTTTTTCAGCTTAAGAAGTGTGGTTATGATTTTTAGAAGATGTGTAATTCTTTTCCATGTACTTTTTGTGGATTGGATAATCATTCAGTGGCCAAAAATTGGAAGAGAAGGACACTAATGAGGAAGTTGATGTCATTCATTAGGAACAAGGAAAATTAGAAAGACCAATCTCATCATGTAGAGTTGAGAAATGGCAGAAAGAGTTCCTCATCCCAGAAGAAGTAGATTAAGAGGAATTTTTGTGCTCATTGCCAAAGGAATGGGCATCGGGTAGAAAATTGCTAGAAACTGCATCCATCTTGCAATAAGAGTAATGGCAAGCCAAAGATGGAATGGAGGGCTATTGCAAAGGCAGAAGAAGTTTCTACTCCACCACCAGTTGACAAGTCAACCCAAGACTAGGTAATACCTGAAAGTGAAAGTCCTTTAAAATGGGTAAGTCAACAATTTTTAAATTATATATTACATAACTCAGATTGATGAGTAGTATGCCGTATTTGTTTGGAGATCAAATTTTGTGAGAAAATGCTAAGAGAAAGGTATACCATACTTAGTGGATTTTCTTACTTAGAAAATTTGATTGATACTCCAAACATATCTCCTAATCAGCTTGTGAGTACCTGGTACAACTTGCATACAAGATTTGACTCATATAGAGCTTAGAGATTGATATGCCATTTGTGAAGACAATAGAGTTCACAAGAGTCAACTCAGAACTTAATTCTATGTAGAGGCATTGTGAATGTGCAGTAGAATGGTTGCTGAATCACCATTGGCATTGATGTCGGGTCAGAAATTCGTTATGTGGAGAAGTCATTAAGGGCATCTAGCAGAATGGTACAGGATATAATTTGTCAACAAAAGGAGCTCTTAAAATATCAGCTAAGAACTTCATTCTATGTAGAGGCATTGCGACCATATAATCACCAGATCTAGGAAGAGAACTCTCTCCCGTGATCAATTTATTACTCCTTGGAAGAGGAGAATGCTCGCTTGAAATCAAAAATGCAAACCAAGGATGAGATCTTGGCAAGATTGGAATGTGGTAATCAGAGAAAGGAAATACATTCAACTTCAGATGCAGTGACCATGACATATGTTTGCACTGTAAGTTGTTCACCACTGGAATATTCTTCTTCCTCCCATTCAGTTTCGAATTCATGTAATGAAGTCTTTGGTTTGTTTGAAAAGAATACTAGAGGCATTGGATCTAAGTTACTAGATAAAATGGGATTTGATGGAAGAGGCCTTGGTAAAAATGGCCAAGGCATTTCTAACCCAATACATGTCAAGGATTGTCCTCATTTTGCAGGTTGGGGTTTTCCTAGTGTAAGAATGGATATTGGAGAAAGCTCCAAGACTGCTGACAAAAGACAAGCTTCTAAAAGCAAAGTGAATACCCCATTAGTCTTGCAAGAAGATTATGAGCAGGAAAGTTGTGCTTCTTTGTCATAGGTAGGATGTGGTAAGAGAAATCAGTGAAGAGGTAATGAGATTCCACCTCTAGTTTCTTACCATTAACATAAGCACAGTAAAACTTCTGATCCACTTTTTCAGCTTAAGAAGTGTGGTTATGATTTTTAGAAGATGTGTAATTCTTTTCCATGTACTTTTTGTGGATTGAATAATCATTCAGTGGCCAAAAGATGGAAGAGAAGGACACTAATGAGGAAGTTGATGTCATTAGTTAGGAACAAGGAAAATTAGAAAGACCAATCTCATCATGTAGAGTTGAGAAATGGCAGAAAGAGTTCCTCATCCCAGAAGAAGGAGATTAAGAGGAATTTTTGTGCTCATTGCCAAAGGAATGGGCATCGGGTAGAAAATTGCTAGAAACTAAATCCATCTTGCAATAAGAGTAATGGCAAGCCAAAGATGGAATGGAGGGCTATTGCAAAGGCAGAAGAAGTTTCTACTCCACCACCAGTTGACAAGTCAACCCAAGACTAGGTAATACCTGAAAGTGAAAGTCCTTTAAAATGGGTAAGTCAAATTTTTTTAAATTATATATTACATAACTCAGATTGATGAGTAGTATGCCGTATTTGTTTGGAGATCAAATTTTGTGAGAAAATGCTAAGAGAAAGGTATACCATACTTAGTGGATTTTCTTACTTAGAAAATTTGATTGATACTCCAAACATATCTCCTAATCAGCTTGTGAGTACCTGGTACAACTTGCATACAAGATTTGACTCATATAGAGCTTAGAGATTGATATGCATTTGTGCAGACAATAGAGTTCACAAGAGTCAACCTCAGAACTTAATTCTATGTAGAGGCATTGTGACTGTGCAGTAGAATGGTTTTCTGAATCACCATTGGCATTGACGTCAGGTCAGAAATTCGTTATGTGGAGAAGTCATTAAGGGCATCTAGCAGAATGGTACAGGATATAATTTGTCAACAAAAGGAGCTCTTAAAATATCAGCTCAGAAATTCATTCTATGTAGAGGCATTGCGACCATATAATCACTAGATCTAGGAAGAGAACTCTCTCCCGTGATCAATTTATTACTCCTTGGAAGAGGAGAATGCTCGATTGAAATCAAAAATGCAAACCAAGGATGAGATCTTGGCAAGATTGGAATGTGGTAATCAGAGAAAGGAAATACATTCAACTTCAGATGCAGTGACCATGACATATGTTTGCAGTGTAAGTTGTTCACCACTGGAATATTCTTCTTCCTCCCATTCGGTTTCAAATTCAAGTAATGAAGTCTTTGGTTTGTTTGAAAAGAATACTAGAGGCATTGGATCTAAGTTACTAGATAAAATGGGATTTGATGGAAGAGGCCTTGGTAAAAATGGCCAAGGAATTTCTAACCCAATAAAGGTCAAGGATTGTCCTCGTTTTGCAGGTTGGGGTTTTCCTAGTGCAAGAATGGATATTGGAGAAAGCTCCAAGACTGCTGACAAAAGACAAGCTTCTGAAAGCAAAGTGAATACCCCATTAGTCCTGCAAGAAGATTATGAGCAGGAAAGTTGTGCTTCTTTGTCATAGGTAGGATGTGGTAAGAGAAATCAGTGAAGAGGTAATGAGATTCCACCTCTAGTTTCTTACCATGTACTTTTTGTGGATTGAATAATCATTCAGTGGCCAAAAGCTGGAAGAGAAGGACACTAATGAGGAAGTTGATGTCATTCGTTAGGAACAAGGAAAATTAGAAAGACCAATCTCATCATGTAGAGTTAAGAAATGGCAGAAAGAGTTCCTCATCCCAGAAGAAGGAGATTAAGAGGAATTTTTGTGCTCATTGCCAAAGGAATGGGCATCGGGTAGAAAATTGCTAGAAACTGCATCCATCTTGCAATAAGAGTAATGGCAAGCCAAAGATGGAATGGAGGGCTATTACAAAGGCAGAAGAAGTTTCTACTCCACCACCAGTTGACAAGTCAACCCAAGACTAGGTAATACCTGAAAGTGAAAGTCCTTTAAAATGGGTAAGCCAAATTTTTTTAAATTATATATTACATAACTCAGATTGATGAGTAGTATGTCGTATTTGTTTGGAGATCAAATTTTGTGAGAAAATGCTAAGAGAAAGGTATACCATACTTAGTGGATTTTCTTACTTAGAAAATTTGATTGATACTCCAAACATATCTCCTAATCAGCTTGTGAGTCCCTGGTACAACTTGCATACAAGATTTGACTCATATAGAGCTTAGAGATTGATATGCCATTTGTGCAGACAATAGAGTTCACAAGAGTCAACTCAGAACTTAATTCTATGTAGAGGTATTGTGACTGTGCAGTAGAATGGTTGCTGAATCACCATTGGCATTGACGTCGGGTCAGAAATTCGTTATGTGGAGAAGTCATTAAGGGCATCTAGTAGAATGGTACAGGATATAATTTGTCAACAAAAGGAGCTCTTAAAATATCAGCTCAGAACTTCATTCTATGTAGAGGCATTGTGACCATGTAGTAGAATGGTAGTTGAATCACCGTTGGCATTGACATCGAGTCAAAACTTCATTCTGTGGAGAAGACATCATGGGCATCTAGTATAATGGTACCTGATATTGTTTGTCAACAAAAGGAGCTCTCAAAATATTAGCTCAGAACTTCATTCTGTGTAGAGGCATTGTGACTGTGTAGCAGAATGGTAGCTAAATCACCATTGGCATTGACATCAGGTTAGAACTCTGTTATGTGGAGAAGCCATCATGGGCATCTAGCAGAGTGGTACATGATATTGTTTGTCAAACAAGAGAAGATCTCAAAATATTAGCTCAGAATGTCATTCAGAGTCAAGGCATTGCCACCGCACATTCAAATGGTATCTGATCATTAGACTTGGCATCGTGTAGCAGAGGCGTTGAGGTCTGAATGAGACTTAACACTGCACAGTGGAGGCGTTGAGGTTTGAAAGAGACTTAGCATTACACACCAGAGGTCTTGAGGTCTACATGAGACTTAACACTGCACAGTGGAGGCGTTGAGGTCTGCAAGAGACTTAGCACTGCACAATGGAGGTGTTGAGGTCTGAAAAGGGACATGTCATTTTCCATCATCGACATTGGATAAATCATAGCTCTAAGTAACATGGAGTTCCTTCAAACTAGTTTGGATTATGTAGAATCAACTCAGAGATAGGGGATGTGTTATAGAGTAAAAGAAGATCCTTGTTGTCAGATATCTTGAAGCTTAGTGTTGCACAATAGGAGAGTTGAGGTTTGTAAGAGACTTAGCACAATGCAACAGAGGCATGGAGGTCTTCTTCAGATATTAGAGTGGCGCAACGGAAGTGTTGTAGGCCCATAATCCACATGGCCAGAATTGGAGCAAAGTTGTTGAAGTGAGAAGGTTGCAAGAGAAGAGTTTCTAGATTCAGGAGGGGATGGCAAAATGTTCCAATATAAGATTTTTGGGACAAAAATCCTTTCTCAGTGGGGAGATGTGATCAGGGGATCATTTGTGATATCAAAATTTCCCTAAACATCCCTAAATGGTATCAATGTAGAAGATCATGTTGAGAGTTTTCTGACGACTATGAGAACGCATCAAACAGACATCAAGAGATCTAGATATGTCCGGTCAAAGTTCACTCAACAGGAAGTCAACTCTAGTCGACTGGTCAATACTAGACCAATGACACTGTGACACGTGGCGAAAAGGAAAAGGGAGTCATTTGTTGGTTTTTTGATCTTTGGTCTTCGACGGTCATAAAAATATCACTCGTCAGAACAAGAGGCTTAAATTTTGTTACAGAGGGAGCTCGACCGCCATGTGGACTATGGTATTATCACCGATGTGGTGGGTCCACAAGCCACCACGAATCGAATTCGCTCAATTTTCCTATCGAGAGATGACAAGTGGACTATATGCTATGGACCGAGTTAATTATTTTCTATACCACATTATATGGGTTGAATTTATATTAATTAGGTAAGTCCACTTACAAACCAATTTACATGCCACATGTCTAAGTGGGCGGATTTTATTTTGAAACCATGTATTAATGCGAAGTGGTCAGTCCACATAAAACTCCACTTACCCACATAAGCCGCCAACCAAACATACATTCCAAGCTTCCACGTGGAGAGGAGAAGGAGGTGGGGGCGGTTAAGCTCAAGTGGTCCTTTGACCACTATTCATGTGTGTGAAAGGCTTTAATAAAGCCTAAACATTATCTTCTCCCCCAAATGTGGGATATAACCCACTAACCCTTAGCCACCAAAATGGGATGTTATACCCTCATTCAAACATGCCGCCCCATATGGGATTTTATCCCTTTTCAAATGCAATCCGCCACCATGGGGAATTAATCCCATTTTTCATGTATGGGCTAGGCTAAAATTAGCCTAAGATAATTTGTAAATGCATTTTTTAAGGGCCTTATTTTTGTATAAATAGGGAACCCATTTCATTGTACACGGGAGACAATAGCTCGAGAAGCTTATTATTTTGTTAAGTTTGATTGTGGGATGTGGAGAATTAGTAATAGGGAAATTTTAATATAGTTTTGTAAACTATATTGAATTCCTAAAATTACTATAGAAAAATATTATTTATTGGCCTACTATTTTAGGCAATAGTAGATGGAATATTTGTGATTGGGAGTAAATTCAAACTACCCAGTAGGCCCATTGAGCCACACTAATCACTTGCAAAGCCTAGATTGTCAACCAGAGTGATGGAGGGTGCATTGATAGCGTTGGGAAGGCCATTCGAAGCTGAAGGAGATTATGCATCAGGAAGGTGAAGAACGATTCGAGTGATCATCGGAAGTTTTCGAAGAACTGGAGTACTGATAGGAAAGTGAAATTCCATTAGGTTTTCTTGTGAAAAGTACTATTGTAACTTACAAGTTTTGGCTACTGGAACGGTTCGAAAGAGCCCGAAGACGAAGGCAATTGCCGAACTCCGTAATCAGTCATTGTGCAATTGTCTTTATTGTCTTGCATTAATTTTAAGTTGATTACTTAAAAGGAGCAAATTGTCGGTAAATAATTAAAGCCTACAAGGGTCCGAGATCAGGGAAATAAAAACTTGATTATTTTCGATCATGTGGAGATCAAACATGATTTGATGCCATTTTGGACAAGAAATTATACATTTAGGTGATGATTCAAGAGATGAGTCACTGACAAGAGGTTGCTAGTCAAGCCAGGAACATATAGTACCTTTGTAAGTTTACATTTTCATGGTCCCAGAGGAATGGTGACTTTTCCCATTCCTTCTACAACATACTCTTTATCATCTGCTACCCAAACCCAATCTCCAGTGGGTTGTTCATTTAGTGAATAAAACAGTTTCTTGTCACTTGACATATACTTACTTGCATCGGAGTCTATCAACCATAATTTCTTCGTGGGCTGAGAAGTTTAAGAGACTAGTATAATGTTCTTACCACAATGGAATCCTTCTAATGTCTCCTCATCAGATTCATCATCTTTTTGGGCTGCGAGATGTCCCTTCTGATTTCTTCGGCGAGGATGTCATTTGGATTTTTTAAAATCTTCATGCCTAGATGTGCTTGTTTGACTCGAAGACCCTTGGTTCAAACCATTGTACCAACAATGATCAGTGTCGTGAGTGTTGGTTCTACAAATGTGACACCACCTATTTGAATTTTGATCTTTCTGTTGTTGATTTTGTTGCGCTTGAATTGGATTCTCTGGGGGACCCTTCCAATTCTTCTGGCCACAGTATGACTTTGAGAGCAGGGATTTATCCTGAGTCTCCTCTTGGGCTGAATTGATGGCCTTTTCCTGTTGCAACAAGTTCACGAGTTCTTTGAATGCCACTATTTGTTTAGATACATTCAGTGTTGTAACAAACACTCGGAATTGAGAAGGGAGTGCTCTCAAGGTGATAGGCACAAGAAGTTTTTCGTCCACTGTTTCACCAAGCGCTAATAACTTTGCTAACAACTCATTCACGCTACCTAATAACTCCTCAACTTTCTCATTTGACCCCATAGAGAGGGTGTGTAACTTTGACTGAAGATAGAGGATCTTAGTCTGATTTTTGGCTTCATAAATAGTTGCCAATTTGTCCCAGGCTCCTTTGGTTCCTCCGCATTCCGAACATGCATTTGCACATCGTCACTGATACTGAGTATTATCAACATCAAGGCTTTGGCACTATCCATCTCATACTTCATTAATTCATCAACGGCTATGGGGACTAGCACATATCTGGTTACGATTCCCCATAATCCTTCAAATTGAAGGATTGTTTGCATCTTTGTTTTCCAGGCCGCAAAATTTGGCCCTTTAAGTAACTGAGCATCGGAGAGTAGAAGTTTTGGTGTAGACACTGGAATAAATTTTTTTATTAGTAAATTATTGATTTGCAAGAGATATTACAACCTTGAATCACTGATGAGAAGTACTAGCTCATAGATTCTCTCGATACTCGCGTGTTGAGAGACGAAAACACTTTGTGGGGCGTTCTTCTTCGTCTTTGCAATCGGCATCGTACCCGGCTTCTAGCTCTTCTCAAACTCACTTTGCTTGGCAACTGATGTCAAATAGGAAATACTCCAAGAGTCCTTTGAGAACCAGTTCGTCGAAGACAAGGTTTCCAATGTTGCGTATCTCGCTGAGCAGTGCAAAGTAGAACCCGGAGCTCTCAGAAGCTTCTGGATGGTCTTCATCGGCGTGCGAGTTGATGTTGCAGCTTTCAGCAGTCTCAATTGTGTCATTCATGCTCGTCATTCAATGCGGATTTAAGAGATTCCACATTGCCTTGGTAGAGTATTTGTCTCCAGGCAACTAATGGCACACTTATTTATTTTTTAACGATGCAAGTGACTTTCAGGCTACATGCAGCCGATTCTCCTTTCCTCGTGCTACACTAACTTTTCACGCAGGCTCAACAAAACATCTCCACGCAGGTATGAATGATCTTCACACAATAATGAATGGACTACACGCAATAAAGAATGGTCTTCACGCAACAGTTTCTTCAGCCAATATCTATGCTATGATTAACAACCACGTCCATCCAAGAAGAACATAAATAAATACAAATTAAAAAAAATCTTCTGCAGGTCTCTGGAATGCTCTTCACGCATGAACAAGTTTTGAAAGTGATTGGTTTTACCCAGGTCCACGTAGGAGACAAAATGTGACCACGTTTTTGGCTGTGACCTCTTTTTTTCTCTAAGATCACATTGCTGAAGACTATACTAGCCTCTACGCAGGTTCCACGGGCTGAGCCTAACGATCACGCACGTTAGCACAGCCTGTATCAAAAATCGAACTCACGACCTCTGCTGTGTCAGGGACACTACCAACCACTGTGCCACGCTGTTTTTTGAGCATATTTGGGAAAAAAAGGCATTTGACGTCAGCTGCTAACTTACGTGACAGTTAGGCTGATCGGGTTCCACGCAACTGTTTCTACAGTGAGACTAGACTTCATGTAGGTAGATCGCTTGGTCTAAGAAATGCTTTCAGACCGCTCCTCCACGCAGCACAAGCCTCTCCACGCAAAAAAAAAATAGAAGACTTCTTCCATGTACGTAGGTTTCTCATGGAATTTCAACGCATAAGCAAGAAACTAATTATGCTGTTCGCTGGAATATTTCAACGTCTAGGCCAAGAAGAACATCATTAAATTCTTTCCACGTCTAACCTTTCTCTATGCTGCTTCCATCACTGATTTGTCTCTCCTTCAAACACACAGGTCAGAGATCAGGGTTTGCTCTCTTACCATATTGAGAGGAGGAAATGATGGAGAGAAAATAGAGATGAGATACCTCTTATTCATTCACCGAATATCAGAAACACGAGACATAAATTTATAGGGACCATATGAACAATACTCCCTGGAATGGATGGAGTTGTTACTAACAACAATAGCGAATAATGAAATAGATAATAACAACTAGCCTAACAATAAAATATTACATAGACTATGCTAACAACATTACAATTGATATCAATTACCAATCTCTTTAGCAAGATTCTTAAATCCTTGCTCTAATACCAAGCTGATGTGGTAGCAATTAGGGTTTTCAATTGAAGGGATGCCTTACATCATGCAACCACTTTTCAGAGTTAAATTCACCAAAGCAGGATCTCAAGCATAATGAATGAAAATAAAAACAATTTAAGATTGCAATATTTGGAAATATAACTTAACACCCCGATTACAGTCTTATGAAAAGTCAATCAGGATACTACGGTATCCTCAATACAACCAACTCTTTAAAAGGGATGGATAAATTATGTGTGCTTCCAGAGGGCGTGCCCACTCTAGGGAGCCCCCAGCCTTTGCTAGAGTAAAGTTCCTTTAACATTCCCAGAACGCAGAGTGCAAACCTTGAGGAAGATATTCTAATTTTTTTCCAATTGTTCTCTGCTTTTGCCTCATGTATTATAATGGTGGAATTTGTTGAGAATGAAATTGTTGTCTCCATGTTTATTAGGATCAAAAGATTGTGAATGTAGAGGGTATGCCCATTTTAGGTAGCCCCCAACCTTTTTTGTGTTAAAGGAAATTTCCTTTAAAATTCCCTAAAGGCAGAATGCAGACCCTGAGGAAGAATGTGACAATTGATTCTGATTTTATTTGCAATTGTTCTCTCTTTTTCCTCTTATATTCCATTGGTGCAGTTGGTTGAGAATGCAATTGTTGTCTCTATATTTATTAGGATCAAAATATTGTGAATGTTCTAAGCACATTGATTACATCTAAAATTTATTGAAAATGTAATTATTGTCTCTGAGAAACCCCTAGCATTTTCTATGCTAAAGGTGAATTTCTTTAAAATCCCTAAAAAGCTGATTGCATATTCCCGATTTTATGTTATTATTATATACTAGTCTGCTTTGTGAGAAGGGTGTGTAAAAAAAAAAGAGATTGATAAAATATTGCAAAGTCTGCAAGAATTTAAAATACGAAGTTTCATCATTTGATGCTCTCAAAATTATATGCTCTGTACATTTATTAAAGCTGGGTGAATACCTCATTTTGCTGTTGTGTTTTGTTTTTGGAATTTTACTCCTTTGTGAGCTAGATTTCTCAGAGGTCATGTGTAAATTTGAATTGTTATAAATCCATAATAGCTAACCTTCTTTCCCAAACTTTATACTTTTGCATTTGGATTGGGTTGAGACATGTTCAGTGTGATTAAACACTTTTTAGTCATGTTTAAATTTTGTATTTGATATAATTATTTTACATATTGATTCTATTGCTTCAATCATTATTTTCTAAACAATATAATATTAAATCATGACAATTTAAGTTGTTATTATATGGATGTATTTCTCTTAATACTTGTTAAGAGAAATACATCTATATAATGACAATTTAAGTTATTATATGGATGTATTTCTCTTAATATTTGTTAAGATACATTATCTTTGTTTTAACAAGTTATTATTAATAAATGAATAAGAAGTAAGTATTGTTTTTCTAGGTTAATTTCCAAATGTCTTAAAATTCAGATATATATATATTTTCTATCCAAAAAAATTATATTCTATTTATCTTATTTCTTATTAGTAAAAGTATTTCACTCCTTATTCCTTCCTTCACGTAAATCAAGACACTATAATATTATCATATTTATTGTAGTTTTCATTTCATTTTTTTATTGTTGAATTAATTGTATAATATGCATCCACAATACATGCACAAGGATGAGCAGTTATGTGGTCCATGATGTTATCGAGAAAGAAAATCACATGGGATGCGTATAAGTCTAGAGTTCGATTCCTAAAGCGCTCTAGATAGTCTTGCATGGGCAGGTAAATGTCACAATGTGTCTTCACCGGAAAATAAAAGTGAGAGGGCACTCAATAGCAGCTACGTCGTCCATGTATTGGCATGCTGGAATCCTTCCCATATCATCATCATCATCATCATCAAATCCTACCTATTTTGCACTCTCGACAATTAAACATATGTCTTATGGCCAGTGCCATTCATGGATGGGTGATTCCCTGTTCTACTATGCTTCTCACAAATGTAGTATGGTAAAATCGTTGAACGCTTAGCTTCACGTCATCTACAAATCCAAATTATTGTGTTTTTCCATATAGAAATATGAGTAAAAAAGATTGTATAATAATGATAAAAATTATAAATAGGTCACGCCCTTGCATATTTTCTTTTATACATATACTTTTTACTTCTAACATCAATTTTATTGAAGCGGTTTCGTGGACCTGAAAAGTTAGAATAAAAAGTAATTTTCTTATACTTTAACAAATATATTGTTATCAAGAATACATGCAGAAATTTTATTCAGAAACTAATTTAGTTAGACCTCCTCTATGTCCAAATATCTTCCCAATTTTTTCACCTCTCAAAAATTAAAAATATATAAAACCAGTACAACCTATCAAAGTTATACTAATTTTTTTGATCAATGGATAACATCTACCTATCAAAGTTATAGGTTGCTTTTATCAGCCTGAATGCATGTTTGGTTCTACAAACTCGTTCAGAGATTCAGACTACACACAGTTCCTGGAAACTTATATAACATGAAGCAGGAGAGACTCTTCTCTTGATCAAGAAAAACCCCATGCGGATGAGTCAATTATGGCCATCTACCAAATGAGTATTTGTTCATGGTTTTCATTTAGTATATTTTTTCTAGATTCTTCTTATCTATTTAAATATTGGAATTATGCAGCATCGTATTTTGGTATTTTGTCATACTTCCATTTTTTACAGGCAATTATAAGTATTTAGTTTAGTTGGGTAAATAGTAACATTCACTTGAAGCTTTTTTCTGAGAATCTTCTTCGGGCTTAGATGAAGATGATCTCTTCATAAGGCCCCATTATAACACCAAACATTAAGTCATGCTCACTAAGCCCAAGATAAATTGGCCTCTTTTTTAATCAAATAGAAATATATTAAACTAGTGCATGATTCCCTTTAGAAATCCTTTCGCTTTCCATCATAACAAGCGAGGAGTTAATCGCTTGGATCTATGAAATTCTGCACCGATACAACTTTAATTACATTTCAACTTAGGTGGGTATCTCTGATTCTCTGGAAAAGGTTTTTGATTCTTTCTATTAGCTAGAGGGGGATTAAGGCCCAGGAAAATTAGGCAACTGCCTAGGGTGCCAACATTTAGGGGAGCGTCGATTTGTTTTATTTTATCATGATTTTTATGAAGACTAGAAACAATTTACTAACCATATATGTTAGTAGAGTTAGTGGCCACAATTACATACCAATTTGATTCTCTTTGTTGAAAATTAAAATAATTTTAAATAATTATATTAAGATTATGATATTTAACTAGCACTGAAACCTAGACAAGTTTCTTTGTTGTTAAATTCAAATTAAATTTATTAATATGTTTTTATTGGATGGTAGAGGCATAACATATCAAGTATAGGGTTCATTTTAGGGATGAACATTCGTGAAATGATGAATGTTAGGTTTTTTGCATTTTGAAATTGACAAAATTTTCACTACCGTACAATAGTACGGTCCGCCAAAATTTTATGGGTCATAAATAAATTTGACTATAATTTCACCTTAGTGTTTCAACTAAGGGCCGACAAATGTTAGTATATTTACCTTAATGTTATAATATTCTATTATATAGGATTAATTCGCCATAATATAGTACTACAATATACTATTATAAGTTGAAGGTAAGTTGATTATGCAATGTCAAATGGTAGCAAGAACCTTTTACTGGATGATAACTTTGATTTTTGTTGTCATTCAGTAACAAGCAAGCATGCAACCGTAACTAGGCGACAACCAATATGCGTTACCGTTCGACATTCAAAGGATGTTACCGACTGATAACCAAATGTTCTTGTCGGTTAACAACCAAAGACTGTTATTGACCAACAACCAAAGGTTGTTGTCGGCCGACAACCAAATATTGTTACCAGCTGACAACCAAATGTTGTTACCGACTGACAACCAAAGGTTCTTACCGGATGGAAACTAATATTTGTTACCGTACAATAACAATACTAAAAAATATCAGATTCAGCGTCGTCACAAAACCCTTCTTTCTTACAATTGCCAACAATGCGAATCACCTTTTCGTCAGATTCACCACCTATTCTATAATAATTTTTTGGAGGGGGATCTTAAAATGAACCCTAATCAAGTAATCCAATATTTAGTTAGGGTTAATTAATTTTTATATTATAAGATTCATTATTTATATAGAAGGTGTTACCTCTAGTATTTCGTAAGGTGCTCATAATGCTTAATTCGACCCTGCTATTAGCTGGAAACTTAGTTGGAATGCATTGAAAAAGGGGATTTTTTTTCGTTAAATGCATTTGATAATCAGATTCGTTGCATAAGAGTTTTGGTCTCATGTTTGAATTTTATGAGGAGAAAGGGCTGCGAAGTTCTTGATCATGGAGGTTTCTTTTCTAAAAATATTTTTATTTTATGCTTTTACTTTTTTTTTTTTTCCAATTATCCCCACAGCTCATTTACAGTTTTGTTACTTCATTTCTTTTTCTTCACTGCTTGTGATCATGCCTTTTTTAAAGTAGGTTTTAGATCATTCCCTTGATTGCATGATGTAATACCACTTTTTCTTGTTGCTCGGGCTTAGCTTTTAGTCGCTATGCCATTTTGGTTTTGCTGGTATTTCTATCAGAGTGATTACCCAAATTTGTTGTTGCTCCTATTTTACTCCACCCATTTATAATTTGCTGTCATTTCTTTTAGAATGGTTACCCATTTTTTTATGCAACTATTTTTTAGTTTAAATACCCAATTTTATTTTATTTTAAATTTTAACTATCATTTCTTTGTCTGATTACCCTACTTTGTTTTGCTGCCATTTCTCTCAGATTGGACACTCTATTATGTTTTGCTTCTATTTCTCTTAGTATAAGTGACCCTTCACCCTTTCCCTCATCCAACCTTCACCCTGCTCACCACCCTTACCTCCTTGACTGCCAATTTTTGTTGTTGCCATTTCACTTAGTTTTAATACCCATATTTTTTTGCTTTTTCTCTGTCCAGTTACCTTTTGTTGTTTTGCTACAATTTCTTTGTTTGAAGACCCAACTTTATTTAGTTGTTATTTCTTTTAGTTTGGATACCCAAATTCATTTTGCTGCCATTTTTGTAAAATTTGGTATTCTTTGTTTTTCTACCATTATTCTTAGTTTGAATGCTCTTTTTTTGTTGTTGTTTCAATTTTTTGTATTTTGTTGTTATTTCTCTTAGTTTGAATATCCATTTTCACTTTCTAGGTAATTCTCTTAGTGTGGATACTCATTTATGTTTACTTGCTTTTTTATTGGTAATTTCTCCTTTTTTTAACCACATAAGAGTTTTACTTTTAGTATAGATGTTATGCCCAAGGTGTATTTTTCCTGCCAAAATCACCAAGTTATTGGACTTGGCCTCGTCTGTGTGGGTACACCGCACTCATAATTGTATATTACTCATCAACATGTCTTTCAAGGACCTACCATGAAAGCCCCATTGATAACCCACTTGAGCTCATCCCAATGGAGGTGTAGGTGCTCTTTTTCTTTTAGTTTGAATACACATTTTGTTTAGCTCATACTTTATCCAAATTGTTTTTGTTGTTATTTTTGTTAGTCTGAAATTTGAATACCCTTTTGTTTTACCGCTATTTTCTTGTTGCTTGAATGCTCAATTTTGTTTTACAACTACTTTTCATCGTTAGAATACCAATTGTTATTTTATTTCTATTTCTCGTATTTAACATATCTAAATTTGTTTTGCTGTTATTTTTTAGTTCAACTTATTTACTAATTTTAGAAATATGAAGACACATATAGAAGAATGTTGAAGGTCACCGATATCAAGGGAGACGAGGTGGTTCACATTCCGTGAATTAAGTATGCGAAAATTTCTTGAAATTACTATGTTTACACAACATTACAAAAATTGCATTTTGAGGCCTTTAGAAGTGGGTTTCGAGGGTCAACCTTTTCCAAACAAATTCCTGCTCCCTTTCACCATATTATACATGTTCCAAGATTTCTGACGCATTTTGAATAGATTCAATCATAGATACGTTGCAAATGTTATAACTCTCAGAAGTTGCCCCACTAGAATTACTTCTTGGGTTGTTGTTTAGATCATTCCACCCTCCTTTAGAAGCAATGGTGCCCATTACATCAAGGGGTCCCATCAAGTGTGGTAACTATTTCTTGATCTGGTATTCAGTGAGCCATTCACCTTCATGACTAAACTTTCCTTTCTTGATCACCCTATAGAGCTGAATAGGAGGTCCTCTGGTGGTCTTGGTACAAGAGTCCACAATTTTGTCTTCTTCAACTAGAGAAAAGATTTCTGGGTTGAGTTCATCGATGTCCAACTGTTCTGCTACCACCGAGGTGTCCAACAGAGGTGGATGATATGGTTTGAGGAGGTCCATGTTGAAGATAAGATCAGACCAAGGCAGGGTGGAAGATTCAACTCGAAAACATTTTCACCTACTTTCTTGGTGAGAGTGTAAGGACCATACCATAGAGGATGAATTATCTTGTGTGGAACTAGAAGCCTTCCCTTTTGAAGTTGCAACAAAACCTTATCACCAACCTTGAAATGATGTAGAGCCCTGTGTTGATCATGACGTTGTTTATACTTTTCATTCATCTTCTGTAAAATATCGTGGAACTGTGGATGAGTATATTGAATCTGTTCAACAAACCTTGTTACCTTTTTTGCTTCAATTTTTCCATGAGGCTTGTATTGCATTATATGCACCAGAATGCATACATCAATGAGTGCCATAGGTTGGAATTCGTAACAAACTTGAAATGGATTGTGCTTGGTGGAGCTGTGCAGGGCTCGATTGTATCCATGTTGTATGTAGGGTAGGGCCTCATCCCATGTACGTGGGTGGTTGGAGTGATACATAAGAAGCATGTGGACAATCAGGTGGTTCACCACCTCTGTTTGTCTGTCGGTCTATGGGTGTAAGGATGTGGACTTCATCAACTTAGTGTCCATCATTCCCCATAGGATATTGGACCAGAAGATGCTCAAGAACCTGTTGTCCTTATCAGAAATGATAGACTTGGGAAGCCCAAAGGTGGTCCATACATGAGTAACATAGAGTTTAGCAGTTTCTGATGAGGTACCATCTTTAAAACTTTTTCGCTTGCTAATGAGGTTTAAATCCAGATCATTCAACACAGGTTAACATGAATACAGTGAGAATTTACTTCACAAGTAATTATGTATTGTAAAACTATTGGAATATTCATGCGGATTTGGAAGGAGAATATCATGTATAGGAGCATTCTGGATGCTGCGGAAAATGACTATGATGGAGAAGCCAGTTCAAAGCATAATCCAAAGAATGTAAAAGCCGATAGGCATTTTGAGGCGAGGCTTGCGTTAACAATGTTACATCATGAAAAGCAAACAATATCTCAATATATATTTGTAGTATTGTATCTTTCATGGAGGATTTACCAGTTGTAGGTGTTGCTTTTGTAAACTATGAAAACACTAGTTAAAAACATGTTTCACAACGTAACAATATCTTATATAAATCCTTTGCTATTCCTAGAAACATATTAAAAATTACAGTTAATCTCTGCCTCGATATGATGATGGATCTAAATTGAATCATATTTTAAGCGAATACTTTTATCTTCATATTGATCATGGACTAATATACAATGAAAAGTTGTAACTGACATTTATATTCTCCTAACATTTTTTGATTTCTCGGTGGTTAGTGATCTTTGTGTAGTATGGCGTGGAATTTAATTCTTAATTAGTTTGTATGGTAGGCCTCACTGATTTATACGGCTTCACACATCTCTTCAGGAGTTAAAATATTACGGGTGTTCCTCAAATCAATAGGATTTATCTCAATAAGTAGATTTTTCTTATTATTCTCTATTTTGTTGGACTAGTGCTTTCCAGTTACTGTTTCCTTTTTTGGTATAATTTTTTGAATATATTTTCTACTCTTTCATCCCTTTCCAAGTTTTAACTGTTTTTTTAATTGTAAATTTTTTTAAGTTATATTTATTGCTCTCCTAAGCTTCTTTATATTATACTTTTATAATCCCATAAATTAATCTTTTAATGAACATTCATAAATTAATTAGAATCAGCTCTAAAGGTGCTTGAAAATATAGGCAGCCATATTTGTAGGCTTGTAGACTTATTTGTGCAAATAATTCTTTATAAAAAATGAGTATGCAGGGCCAAACCAATAGGCCTACAAATACGGGTGCCTATGAGCTATTTCCAAGCAGGTGCTGATTCTAGTTTAATAGTAGAGATGTACACCAAAGCATAAGGAGATGACCCTGCCTGCTAAAACCATTTGCCTACTCTCTGGTAGAAACAGGTCTCTGGTATCAGGAATTTTAGCTGATTTTAGATAATCCGTAAGGCTCGATTCACAGAATTTGACTATATAATTATCAAAATTAATCGGACTTTGAATTCAATCCGTCGGGTATATCAGAAAATTTACTTTGTTTTATATTTCTGAAAGGTTCAAATTTAGGCATGAGCAGTAAAGTTTGCATACCAGTCGAGTGCAGGAATGAGGAAACCACTCCAGGGGGGCAGATAACCATTAGTTAAAATCTTAAGAGCAATTGCTCTCCCAATAACCAGAGCAGAACCCTGGCCCATAGCTGATATTCCTCCCTGCAAAGCTCGGCCAAATGACACCCCGTGGCCACCCTCAATCTCGCCGCCAAATAGTCAAAAAATCAAGACGACAATTTATTAGTTTTATGTTCAGATTCAAAATAGAAACCAGTTCTTTTCCTATTCGTTGTAAAAAATTATAGTTTAATTTTAGTTTTATGAAGTTTCTTTCCTTTATTAAGAATAAAGCAGCTTCATCCAATGAAATTAAAGAAAAATATATATTTTAATTTCTTTAAGTTGTGTCATGTGTGTATACCTTTCTGTTTGATGCATTTTTAATCTTTCCCATGGTGACCTCCATCTCATTTTCATGATCTATCTTATCCTCCCCACAAAGAGATAAGATATCCTCCAAAAAAAAAAAAAAATCAACGTTGTCATTAGAGTTGTAGATTTACACGCCCTTGAGTCAATTCTCATACATGAAGTATATACCACGTTTTAATTTTTTTTACCATTTTTTATTTACCTTCCACACTTACATTATTAAAAGACATAACAATGTGATTGCAATAATCCCTAAGAGCTCTAAATCCAATAAAAAAAGGGTTTTCAAGTTGAAAGCTATTAAGATAGATTTAGTGTTCAACAAACATTGTATTAAATAGATGATGTGACAAGGTTAAGAAAAAGTGACATGTGGTCCATATGCGACTTATCAAAAGAAAAAAGAGGTTCTCGTACGTTCCCTCGAATAGATTACCCAACTTGGAAATTTCTCCTCCCTCAATTCCCTTCTTCATAACGAACCTTCCCCCATCCAATGTTCCACTGTCTTCTTTAGTACCTCCTTATCAATGTCCTTAGTGCACCTCTTAGGGATGATTGCTAAAAGGGGAAAATTTTATGTGAGTGCAATTTTTGCTTAAAGGGGTAAAATAAAAACAAGGAAAATCCAATGTATTCTAGGTATGAAACCTAACCAAAATGTGGGCTTCCAATAAAAGATAATTGAGCCCCTCTAGCAGTTGGTTAACTTAGCAGAATCTCCTTCACCACCACTTGTAGAAAGGAAGCTTGCATATATTTGATTCCAACACGCTTCTTCCCTTTTATGTCGCGATCTCCATCTCATCCTCATCATCCATCTTATCCTCTCCAGTATGAGACAACATAGCACCAACAAAAATAATAAACATTATTGTTGCAATTGTGGATGTCTAGGGCCTTGAGTTGGTGCTCCTACATGGAGTATATACCATGTTTTCACTTGAGTTTACCTTTTTTTGTTTTCCTTCCATGCTTATGTTATTAAAACACATAACAACGATTGCATTAATCCTTAAAAGTTACATATCTAATTCAAAGTAGGGTTTTTTCAAGTTGGCGACTATTAAGACAAATTTACAACATGACATTGACGTTATTTTAAAAGGTTAATAATGAAATGCTTCATGAGATATCTACGTAGCACGGAATAGGAAACAATTTCCACACGTTAGAAATATGCAATGGCAAAGATAAAAAATTTAAATGTGGTAAATATATTAATGTTGGGCATTTCCATTTTCATGTTAGCCATTCTTCTCCAAAAGAGGAAAGCCAATGACCACACTTGACCCAAGAGAAATTAGATCCCCCATCTTTGACCTATATATTTATCTCTTTTCAACATCACTTAAAGCCTCCAATCACCGTACATAATCTACGAGTTTGGTGCCCTAATGGACAAGATGACATATCCATGGTTTACAAAGAGTTAGTTATTTCCAACATAGGTAGAACCATGACACTTTTCTAGTATACTAACTTTGATAGGTTGGTCTAGTTTTATATATATTTTTCTTTCGAGAGGTGATAAATTTAGAAAGATATTTTGACATATATCTAAAAGGTATGATTAAAATATTTTCTATATCAAAAAAAAGAAGAGTAAAATCTTTCAAGGGTGGTGCGTGGATATGTTGAAAAACATAATAATTGATTTAGCAATCTGAGAAGAAAAAAAAAAGTGCTGAAGGGGAAGGAGTTTAACTAGTTAGTTAATGGGCATTTATTGTGGGAAAAAACCCTCTGCTAGACTTAGGAAAGGTGAGATTTTGACATGACCACTTATTAGTAGCAACAACAGGAGTAGAAGAAATAGAAAAGGAAAAGAGTCCCTCTGTCCACTGTATTCTATACAAGGGTACAAAACAATGGTGAAGATATAATAAGAAGGGAAACATTGCGCACAACTTTGATTGTGTGTCTAATTTGCTTGAAAATGAATTGAGTGTCGAGTCCTAGGATGACCAAGATAATACCCAATAAACCCATATGTTAATGTTTTTTTCTGCAACTGATGATGAAGAACTAATATGTGTCTTGGTCCAGGTGAGCCCGATTATGTGCCCATGCAAGAATATCCACAATGTTCTAGGAATCAAACTCTATACTTACATGCATCCCATGTGATTTTATTTCTCGATAACATCACTGACCACATAACCGCTCATCCTTGTGCATGTATTGCAGATGCATATTATACAATTAAATTTATAATTAAAAGTGAAATGAAAATTACAATAAATATGATAATATTAGGGTGACTTGATTTATGTGAAAGTAGGAATAAGGAGTGAAATATTTTTGTTAATAAAAAAATAGATAATATAATATGATTTGTTAGATAAAAATGTGTATATCCAAATTTTAAGACATTTGAAAATCAACTTAGAAAAAAATACTTACTTCTTATTCTTTGACAACACAGACTAATAATAGCTAGTTAACACAAAGATAATGTATCTTAACAAGTAAGAGAAATACCACCATATAACAATTTTATGGAAACTAAAAATCGCACATGAAGTGAATGATGGAAACGCCAAAGGGGATGGAGCAAAGGATTAAAAATTGATCAAGATAAAAAGAAATATAGGATGATATCATGTGATGAAGAAGGGGGTTGAGTGAGAGAAAGGGAATTGTGTTCCATTGTAGCATCTCTACCTTCGAGACCCAACTTGAGTGCCTACTTCTTGGAGCACTTTGAAGCCACCTTTTGAATTTAAATATGGTGTAATTGTAGGAAAATAGGGGGTTTGTGAATGATAATGAATAATTGAGTATCTCTAGCAAATGGCCACTCATGTATGACGAGGGAATGTTTTAGAATGAGACACCATTATTCACGTGTGTGTAATTTGAGCTTAAGTTTACAAAAAAAATTTAAAACGAAAAAAATTCAAGAGGTTCGAAGGTCAAAACCCAACCACAATGTTTTCACATGATTGTACAACATAGAATTTGTACGAAAAGACATAGACATGAATGAAAAACAACAAATAAAAAGACATCAATTAGATACTTGCATGTCCCACACTTATTACATGAGTCAAAATGTTCTTTCCAAAATACTATCTTAATTAAAATAGTTTCCATATGGAGGAAGAAAAAAGGGGAGAATGTTTCAAGGACAGTGCATGGATATGAAGAAATAACTTAGTATTGAGTAACATGCATCACCTTAATCATAAACAATATGGATCTTAAAAACAATGTTGTGCCATGTCTATTTAAAGTCATATGGAGGGGTAACTCAATCAATGATAATAACTTGTCCGTCAACTCCACGACGTCGATAAATGGCTCTTAAACAACTAAAAAACTATTTTTAGAAAACATGAAAAAAAGATCATTTTAAAAATAAAATAAAATATTCAAGTATTAACATTTTTAATTGAGTGACATTTAATTTGTTAAATAATACAAAGGAAAATTAATGGATTTTCATAAATAAAAATGTGGGGATTAATACATGCATGTCTAATATGTATTCCATGGCTCAAATTGCTCCCACCCAAATAACCTCTTCTATATAGATGAAAGTAGGTGTTAAAACACGTGACTCGACCCACACAAGGTTCTTCACCCATCCACTTCAACGATATTATACATAACTAAATTGTGTAAAGTTTCGAATTTCCCTTCACTCCTTACAAACCCTGTCACCTCAGGAAATGTGTAGATCTCTCAAAAATGGGAAAACCTGAGGCCCAAAACCTTAACTAATATTTTTTGCTAAAAAACTAAAAACTATTAATTAAGACTTGAGATGCATTATCTAATCCAATTATGCCAAACCCCTCTAATGATTAGCCATATGAAAGTAAGTAGATGTTATCCATTGATCGAAAATTTTAGTATAACTTTGATAGGTTGTACTGGTTTTATATATTTTTAATTTTTGAGAGGTGACAAATTTGGGAAGATATTTTGACATATATCAAGGTGGTCTAATTAAATTAGTTTATGAATACAATTTTTGCATGTATTCGCGATGAAAATATATTTGTCAAAGTATAAGAAAATTACTTTTTATTCTAACTTTTTTAGGTCTATTAAAATGCTTCAATAAAATTGATGTTAGAAGTAAAAATTATATGTATAAAACCAAATATGCAGCCCGGCATGACTGATTTATAATTTTGATCAATATTATACAATCTTTTATGCTCATATTCCTATATGGAAAAACACAATGGTTTATATAGTCTAAAATTTGGATTTGTAGATGACGTGAAGCTAAGTGTTCAACGATTTTACCATACAATATTTGTGATGGGCATAGTAGGACAAGAAATCACCCATCAATGAATGATACTGGGCATAAGGCATGTGTTTAATTGTCGAGAGTGCACAACAGGTAGGATTCGATGATGATTATATGAGAAAGAGTCTAACATGCCAATATGTGGTCGACATAGCTGCTATTAAGTGCCCTCTTGCTTTTATTGTTTGGTGAAGACACATTGTGACATTTACCTGTGAATGCAAGACTATCCAGAGAACTTTAGGAATGAAACTCTAGACTTACACACTTCCCATGTGATTTTCTTTCTTGATAACATCACGAACAGCATAACCGCTAATCCTTGTGCATGTATTGTGGATGCATATTATAAGATTAAATTTACAGTAAAAAATGAAATGAAAACTACATTAAATATGATAATATAACAATGTTTTGATTTACGTGAAGGTAGGAATAACGAGTGAAATATTTTTGCTAATAAAAAAAAAGATAAATATAATATAATTTTTCTGGATAGAAAATGTGTATATCTAAATTTTAAGACATTTGCAAATCAACTTAGAAAAACAATACTTACTTCTTATTCATTGAAAGCATGGATTAATAATAACTAGTTAAACAAAAAGATAATGTATCTTAACAAGTAAGAGAAATACCTCCATATAATATTTTTATGGAAATACCAACTAAAAGTGTCATGATATATATATATATATATATATATATATATATATATATATATATATATATATATAGTTGGTATTTATATATATATATATATATTTATTATGAGGAATTATTACATTTTACATTTTAAGCTCATGAGTCTCCCAATCTCGACAAACTTTATCTTGACATGAGGAAGGGACCACCAAGTGCACAAGTTTCATATTGCCTTCGTACAACTGAAGCCTAGGTTTCATATCACCTTCATACAGCTAGCACACCCTCAGGGATGTTGGTCGGACTAATTATACAACACACAAGGACTCCAGTTAGATTACTCCTCACGCTTGGGCCTGCCAATGGAGTTTGAACCTTGGACCTCTTAATAAACACCCGACCTTTACCAATCAGCCAAGAGCCCATTGACATAATTTAATATTATATTGTTTACAAGGTAACATTAACATTGATTGAAGCAATAGAATCAATATATAAAATAAATAAAATAATTATATCAAATACAAAATTTAAACATGACTAAAAAGTGTTTAATCACACTAAACATGTATCAACCCAATCCAACTACTCATTATGTACCATGGAATTCACGCATATATCTTTGAAATTCAAATATAAAGTTTAGGAAAGAAGGTTAGTTGTTATGGATGTATTCGACCAACTTAAATAAATTTACAGAACATATAATTCTGAGAGCATCAAATGATGAAACTTCATATTTTAATTTCTTGCAGACTTTGTAGTCCCCTTTACAATAATTTCTCAATCTCTTTCTTTTTGACCCACCCTTCTCACAAAGCAGACTGCTATATAATAAACATAAAACTAGGAATATGTACTCATATTTTTAGGGATTTCAAAGGAATTCGCCTTTAGCACAGAAAAAGGATAGGGGTTTCTGAGAGACAACAATTGCATTTTCAACAAATTACATGAATGGAATACAAGAGACAAATGAGAGAACAATTGCAAAGAAAATCAGAATTACTTGGCATGTTATTCCTCAGGGTCTGCACTGTGCCTTTAGGGATTTTTATAGGAATTTTTCCTTTAACACAGAAAAAGGTTGGGGGACTGCCTAGAATGGGCATACCCTCTGCATTCAAAATATTTTGTTCCTAATAAACATAGAGACAACAAGTGCATTCTCAAGAAACTACACTAATGAAATACAAGAGGCAAAAGAGAGAACAATTGCAAAGAAAATCAGAATTAATTGTTATGTTTTTCCTCAGGGTTTGCACTCTGCCTTTTGGATGTTAAAGGAATTTTCCTTTACCATAGAAAAGGCTGGGGGCTTCCCATTGTGGGCATACCATCCATATTCAAAATCTTCTGATCCTAATAAAAATGGAGATAAAAATTGCATTCTCATCAATTCCACCAATAGAATGCATGAGGCAAAAGAGAGAACAATTGCAAAAAAAATTAGAATTTCTTTCTCAAGATTTGCACTCTACGTTTTGGGAATTTTAAAGGAACTTTACTATAGCAAAGGGTGGGGGCTCCCCAGAGTGGGCAAATCCTCTGAAAGCATACATAATTTATCCATCCCCTTTAAGGATTTGGTTGTACTGAGGATATCGTAGTATCCTAATTGATTTTTTATAAGACTAATTGGGGTGTTAAGTTATTTTTTGAAATTCTGCAATCTTTCCTTGCATAACTAAAGAAAAAAAATTGTTCTTTTCATTCATTATAATTGAGATCCTACATTGGTGAATTTAACTTTGAAAAGTGGTTGCATGGTGTAAGACATCCTTTAATTGGAAACCCTAACTATGACTACATTAGTTTGGTATCAGAGCAAGGATTTAAGAATATTACTCAAGAGATTAGTAATTGATATCAATTTGGGTAGCAAAAAAAAAAGGAACATCAACACTAATTTTTCGTTCTTGGGAAAACTGTCAAGAACAAAAACACTAGGAATATATTGATTAGCTCCATCATGATATAGAAGGGTATTTTTTTAATTGATTCTTCTTTTGAAACTCCTTTCAATAACTGAAGCCCTTGGGTTGTAGCAGATTGTTGGAGCTTTATTTCTGTCAAGTGAGAGGAAACAACCTCAAATGATGTTGCAGGCCTAAAAATCCTACATCCAAGTACCCAAACTTGGTGAAGGGAAGAGGCAGGGGAAGAGAGCTGCACACCCAAAATATGAACATAAAACTGAAAATGCAATGTGCAGAAATAAAAATGACTAAATACATCCACAACAATGGAGGAAACACAACACAAAAATGTATAACTCAAAAAAACAATAAAAATCAACATATATTCAGATTTCTAGAAAATAACATTTAACAGAGCTTCATTGCTCTGTTATTCTTCTTCTTCTTCCCATAATTATATATTTTTATTCTCCCTATTAGATTAAAAATGCAACACAAAAATCAGACATTAATTCATAATCTACTGCATGTTAGAAGTAGATACACCTGCACAAAACATAAATTCATTTCCAAATTTAAGGAGAATGTCAAAATAAAATTTGCACATTCCATTCAATGCATATCTTTTTCATTTGTTTAAATCTTCTTTGTCAGAGATCTTCCAGCTGTCAGTTGTCAGTATTGAATGTGAGGGGTTGAGATTATATCTCCAACACTCCCCCTTAATTTCAACTCGCTGTCATCATTCTCATAAATGCATGTTCCATCTCCATAGCTGCTACTACCTTTTCCAAAACTTCCATTTTTCACTTCATCTTCAACATAGACACCCAAAAAACTTCTTTGATACTTAAATGCATCTTTTCCCAATGGTTTAGTAAAAATATGAGTAAATTGATCTTGTGATCTACAAAAATCTATACATATCTCCTTATTATTTACCAACTCTCTTGTGAAGTGATATCGTATGTCTATGTGCTTGATTATTTTATGAAAAACATGATTTTTAGAGAAAGAAATGGCTGAGTTATTATCACAATAAATATTTGTGGTTTCTTCTTGTTAATGCATCAACTCAATTAGTATTCTCCTCATCTATATGACTTGACATGCCACACTCATCGCTGCCACATACTCCTCTTCTGCTGAAGAAAGAGTACAATGGTCTTTTTATTTGAATCCCATGATATTACCCCTGTTCCAAAATGAAAAGCATAACTAGAGGTACTTTTCGTATCATCAACGTTTCCAACACAATTGTTTTTTGTGTGTCCAATGAGTTTAAACTCATTCACAACTGAATACAAAATACCATAGTTCTTTGTTCAACAAATATACCTGTGTATCCTTTTTCCAGCTTTCCAATGAGAGTATTTTGGAGACTCCATGAACCTCTAAATAAGGCTCACACCATACATAATGTCAGGCCTTGTGGCCGTCAAGTACACGAGACTACCAACTAGTCTTTTAAACAATCTAGGATCCACAAATGAACCACTATCTTCCTTGCTCAACTTCAACCCTGTAATAACTGGTATAGGAGTTGTTTTACAACTCAACATATTAAATAGTTTCAACACATCACATACATACTTAGATTGAGAAATAAAAATACATTCAGCTGATTTCTTAACTTCTATTCCCAAGAAGTATTTCATGAGACCAAGGTCAGTCATTTCAAACTCTTTCATCATGGCTTCTTTAAAATAATTTATGGAAAGGTCTCCTTTGAAAATTAAATCATCTATATAAAGACACACAATCAACATCTTACCATTTTCATCCATTTTGATGTACGAATTAGGCTCATTGTTGCACTTACTGAAGATATTCTTAATTAAATAAGAATCAATGTGGCTGTACCATGCTCTAGGAGCTTGCTTGAGTCCATAGAGCGCCTTTTTCATCTTGTATACCTTTTCTTCATGACCTGAACTTTCATATCCTTTTGGCTGCTGTACATAAGCCTCTTCTTCAAGATAACCATTTAAAAATGTTGATTTAACATTCATTTGAAAAACATGCCACTTATTTTGAGGTGCAATGGCCAAAATAGTTCTTAATGTATCTGAACAAGCTACAGGAGAAAACATTTCATTGTAATCAATACTAGGCTGCTGAGTGAAATCTCTAGCAACCAATCTTGCCTTATGCTTCAACATTACCATCCATGCCATGTTTTGTTTTGTAAATCCATTTCACACTTATGACATCCTTTCCTTGAGGATGATCCACTAACTCCCAAGTGTTATTCTTTTCGATAGCTTCAATATCTTCATCCATGGCTTACGCCCATGCTTCATCTTTTATTGCTTCATCAAAAGACATTAGATCAGCAGCTTCAGAAAATAAAGAAAAAACAAAGAAAGAATTTGTAGTTTCAACATTAAAATTAGATTTATAAATATCTCTTAAACTCCTTGTTTTTGCTGCAATAAACTTGCCAATGTAGGATCCAATGGGCTGCTGCTATCAACTGAGTTTGGTGTACTATTTTCCAAAGGTGTCATGGATGGTGTTCTTGGTGAACTCTACTGTCCAACTGTAAAATTCTGATTTCTTGAAGATCTCCTTGTTGTAGATGGTGGTGTAGCTTGTGCTACAACTTGTGGTACATGTCCGGGAGTGGAAGGAGGTATTGCTTGAGGAATACCTTGTTGTTTTAACACTTCATCACCCATATCATCATGTGAATCAGCTGTTGCTATACTTATTATTTTTTCTAAACTTCTATCCTATGCTTCATTCTCAACAAATTGTACATCTTTTCTGATTATAACTCTTCTAGTACTTGGATTAAACAACTTGTAAGCCTCTGTATCTTCTGAATACCCAACAAAGATAAAATTCTCACCTCTATTATCCAACTTTATTCTCATCTCTTCAGGAACATGTGCATATGCAACACATCCAAATAATCTTGAAGTGTGCAACACTATGTTTTCTACCGCTCCATGCTTCTTGAGGAATCATATTCCTTACACTTTTAGTTGGAAATCTATTTGAAATATAAACAGTTGCTACTGCTTCAGCCCAATAACCATTTGGAAAATGCTTTGCCTTTAACATACTCCTTGCCATTTCCATAATGGTTCTATTTTTCCTTTTAGCTACACCATTTTGTTGAGGTGTGTAGTGGGCTGTAAACTATTTGTGAATACCATGTTCTCTATAAAAATTTAGAAAAGCATTAGAAATATACTCACCACCTCTATCACTTCTTAATACCTTGATGTAAAAACCACTTTGCTTCTCCACAAGAGACTTGAACTGTTGAAAGACTTCAAAAGCATCAGATTTATGCCTCAAAAATTAAACCCACCTTTTGTAATCATGAATGAATGTGATAAAATATAAACAACCTCCAATAGAAGTTGTTTACATGGGTCCACATAAATATGAGTGTACTATCAGAGGTGAATATGCTCTTGCTGATTTTCCAATTGGGAAAGACTATTTGTGATGCTTCCCCAAAATACACTCTTCACATATTTCTTCTAGTTTTTGAATCAATAACAAACATTTAACCATATTCTTTCTGTGCAATAAATTCAAACCTCAAAAATTCAAATGTCCAAACCTGAGTTGCCAAAGCCATGAGTCATCCTTCACAACTGATTGAAAATATGATTGTAATCCTTGAGTGGAAGACTTGCCTGCAGTAGCGCAAACCTGATTTACATTGGCATAGTGCTCAGCACATGACTCATTTAACTTAGTGTGAGACACACTTGTTGGAGCACATGACTCGCAGACATGATATTTTTTAGCACAAGACTTGGGGGACTTGTTTATTTGAGTGCAAGACTCACCTACTTGAGTGGAGGACTCAACTACGTGAGTGCATGACTCAACAAAGGGCTGATTTGGCTTGGTGCAGGACTTGGCTGTGAACTAAGCTACTTTTTGGCTATAAACAAATCATATTTTTTCTTTATTCCTGGCTCTAATCTCAAGGGAAACATTTTGTTGTTGCTCATCTCCACTTTTGCAATTAACTGAGTGTTAGGAGCTTTGTCCATGATCACACACTCATTGTATTCAATGTAAACCTTGTATCCTTTTTGTACCAACTGTCCAATACTAATTAAATTATGCTTTAAACCAACAATATAAAAAACATCATTAATGACCTTCTTCTCCCCCTTTTTGGTTAGAATATCAACAATCCCTTTTCCCATTACATTCATATGATTATTTTTACCAAGAGTAACATTACTCTTTACTAACTCATCCAAACTAGAAAATAACTCTATATTTATAGTCATATGATTGCTGCAATTTGAATCTAATACCAAATATCATGCAAAATTTCTTAAACAATATTACATTCAACTGGTGAGTTTGTGGAAATCGCTTCAGCAATCTTTGTGCATGTAATAAACATAGAAGTTTTCATAGAACTTTCAGGCTGATTTTGATTTTGTTTTCCTTGATCATATTGTTTCTTCTTACATTCAAAAGGGAAGTGTCCATACCTTTTGCAATAATGGCACTGAACATATGACTTGTCTTGTTTATGACTGGTTGAACGATTATGACCATGTGATTGATCATGGTTGTGTCCTCTTCCACCTTGGTTTGCAAGACTACTACTGCGTCCTTTACCTATATTTCTACCTCTTCCTCTAGGAGTGAATCTACCTCCTCTAGCTCTACCATGGATTATAGAAGCCTTAGATGAAAATGCATTTTCTATTCATGTATGTTATTTGTTTAGCCTCTGCTCATGGTAAGAAAGAGGCATGCAACTCATTTATTAAGATCTGACTCATATCCTTAGTTTCTTCTATAACAACAACTAAAGGATAATTTTTATTTATTTATTATTGGTACATATTTTTTTGAAAGGGACTATACCCTTGTACAACAAGGCTCAGAAGCAAGAATTGGAAGATTGAGAACAAAAAAAGACCTCAAAGTTTGTAATGCCCACACTTTTATAGATCTAGTTATCTGTTGGTTCCTTTATGCATAGACATGTTTTGATTGAGACTCTGATATAGTTTGGACATTATGCTATGTTATTTATCCTCATGGACATTACGGTAATTGGGTGTGTAGCACCAATGTGACTAGATTAGTATATTGATATATTCCTTATGATATTGATGACACTAAAAAAGTTACATGATAGTGAGATTTATTGGTTAGATGTTGATTTCTTGTAGTCAAATTGATCAATGATATAGTTTTCTAGATTTAATAATGGTAACTCATGCTAGCATAGTTGTATGTTGTTGTAATTATATCTGTGGATGATTCATAGTGAACTATGGGTATAATTGTATGCGTTGCACTGTCAATTGTATAATGATGTTAAGATATTATAGGTTTGATTAATTTTGTGATTAGTAGATGATGTTTATTGTATTGGATAGATGCGGTTAATGTGTGCAATGAGTGTGCAGGTGACAGGTTATTGGAGAACGTGGGTTTCAGGGTGGTTACGTAATTGTGCACGAGTGGCCCACGGGCTAAGTCCTAACCATGTTAAATGTTTGAGGCCTTAGAGTAGGTGTATTAATTGGGCACCATGAGTGAACCCTCAATTGTAATATATTTATGTCCTGTAAAATTAATTATGTTTATGGTGTGTTTTATTTAAGTAAACTAGTTTAGGGGTTTAATGATCTCATTTTAATTTAAGTGATGGTTTTAGGTAAGTGTATGTGTGTTGGTTGAAGGGATTGGGGCTACATGTGAACCTTGGGTGGACCCCACACCCTCTACCCTTGTGCCCAAGTGTGCCAAACCCGAAATTGGGCTATTTTGGGTATTTTTAGTGACCCCTTTTTAGTTTAGGAGTTCACTTAGCATGAAAATGGGCCCTTGGACCCTACCTAATAGGTAGGGGGATTATTTCCAAGGTTTGGAGGGAGTTTCCCCCCCATTTTCCCTTCCTTTGGTCACATCCATGTAAGGTGGATGGGGAAGTGTGTTTTGTTAAAAGTTGCTCCACTTTGTTTTATTTACATTTTTAGTATTTTGGGTGATAAGGGCTAAAAGGTGAGTTTAATTTTACTTATTTGGTTTGGGAATCTTTGAATTGTGGGAGGAGAGGTGCTGACACATGTCACTTTCCTATTGGTGAGAAAACTTTTGGGTTCCACTTGATATTCTTCCTCATGGTGAAGGAAGGGGACTTTTTCCTCATTTCTTTTTGGACTTGGAGAATTTTTGGGGAGCTTAAGGATTACTTGGACAAAGTGGGAAAAACTTAAGAGTATTAGAAGCTTGCAGAGGTAGGATACTTAATCCCTCTTTCCTTGTTGTTGCTTGTATTGATAGCTATGCTTTTGTCAATAAAATAAAGTGTGTGAAATTTTATGTTGTAAAGCTTGTATGAAGAATGTAGCCTTGGTTGTTTTTGTTGTTTTTGTTTTACTCTCCACCATCATATGGCTTGATAGTTTTTGGAGAATGTAGGGGAAGAGAGAGGGATTTCCCTCTCAAACCTCATGACTTGGTCAAGCCATGAGGGTTCCTTCTCATCCCCTCATATGGTTTGAGATGGGAGAAAGGTTCATATGGCTTGAAATTTTCCCCATTCTTGGAGAGGAAACCCATTGGGTTTGAAAATCCTCCCAAGAAGGATTTCATTGACATAAAGGAGAAATAAGGAGGATGAATGTTGGGAGAAATAAGGAGGTTATAAAATATGTTTTTGGTGTATACTATGGTTGGACACCTTTTTTTTTGGGCATCCTATTTTTTCTCTTCCCCTTTTTTATGAGGGTGAACTTGTTTCTCCTCATAGTGTTGTTTCACCATGTGTATTTTGTTTAAGTGTATGAAATGTTTCTATGTATTCTTGTTGTATTTATCCCCTTTTTACTTGTGCACATTATGGAAGCTAGTTTCTCTCTCCCATGGGCTTGGGGAAGGCTAGCATGACTTCCAACCATGGAAAGACATGTGATGATGCCTATTTTCTTGGGTGGTAAACAAGCCATGTATCTTGATTTAGAATTCTTAGAAGAATACTCAAGGTTGGAGACTCAAGGATGAACTTTAGTTGGAGTTGTGACTTTTGTTTCTTTTATCTTCAAAATCATTGTAAATATTACACCTCATTATAACTATGTTTTATATGGCTGATTTTGGACAGCCTCATCTTGTAAACTTACCATATTGTGATTTGGAAGTCTTGTAATACCATGTTTCTTTTGTTTTGTAACTCTTCTTTATTGTAAAAAAAAAGATTAGAAGAAGGAAAAATGAAATATTACAATATGAAAATCACGAGTTCTTTTCTTTTTACTTGTTTTCATTTGAAAGGTTGTTTTGTGTGAAATCTGCAATATCTAGTTATGCATTACATGTTAAATTTGAAATATTTAGTTTGCTTACTTTTAAAATGAAAAAAATAAAAAATAAAAAAATTGATGGCACTACATTTGGTATCAGAGACGTGGTTCAAACACACAGACTCTTTGGGTAATTTCTGTTTTATTTTATTTTTATTGTTTTGTAAAAAAAAAAAAATAGGTTGATCTTGGATAGTTATGTATTTGAGTTTTAGTTTTTTGGAAATGAAATATTATATTAAATGTTTTCTTTTAATGCGGATTTTTTGTAACCTTTATTTGATGAGGAAAGTGAATTTATTTGAAGTAATGTTAACCTCTTAGTAGGTATCTTGCTTGCAAATTTTTGGTGGTTTAATACAAAGAGATACATGTAGTTGCACTCTTCTTATCATGTTAAAACTTAATAGGTGTTAGCATTAGAAAATTCAATTCTAAAAAGTGTGTTCATTGTAGTAGCTTACTTTGACATTATCTCTTTCCTAAAGAATTATATAAGATTACTTAAGTAAATGTCATTTACTCACATTTTAGAAAACAACTACATTAAGTTCTTACATAGTAGCTTGCTATTTAATATTCATTATTGTAGAGCATATTCTATTGTAATATTCAAAGATATGATATATATATATATATATACCTACTTAGTTTTATAATACAAAATGTATTAATTACTAAAATTGATACATTATTATTCAAATAACTAGAAGACAATCTCAATGGATAGTGTATTTATATATAGATATAGAATATATCGTACTATAATAACTCTTTAACTTTATTAAAGAAATGAAAATTTAAACAAAGGAATTTCTTTTGTTTTGAAAAGATTCAGTTTCCTTTCATGTATTGAAAAACATATATTATAAAAAAAAATTGTAAAATAAAAAAAAAATAAAAAAAAAGATTGGTGGGGAGGGATCAGACCCTCCCCACCCCTGCACACAGGCATGCAGACCTTCTGATGCCACCCTTCCACACTCCCCACTAATACCCTACGCAACACCCCACCGCTGCCCCCTCCGTCCCCACTGCCGCACCACCGCCTCCCTGCCGCTGCCGCGGACCTTCCCACACTGCCCCACTCCAACTCCCCATGCCATTCCCCCCTTCCTCCTGTCCGTGCAGACCCCTTCCCCACGTGGATCCCCCTTCCCCTCAGCTTCCACACAGCTTCCCTAACCCGAACCCTTCTCCAATCTGCCGTTGTTTGGTTTTATTACCATTTTGGATATATATGTGTGTGTGTGTGTGTGTGTGTGTGTGTGTGTGTGTGTGTGTGTGTGTGTGTGTGTGTGTGTGTGTGTGTGTGTGTGTGTGTGTGTGTGTGTATACACCTACCTTCATGAGGTTTGGATTCTATTACAGGAAGCTAATAATAAATTAAATAAATAAAAATAAACATGTGGGTATTAAGGAAATGCCCGAATCTGAGAAGCTCTCAGTTATAATAAGCACACAAAGAAATTACAATGAAACATTATTAGTATCCTTCTATCAAAGAGGAAATCCATGAATCAAGCTCCATAGCTCCTCCTCCACCTGTAAGAAGAAACAAAAACAAAATGAGAGAAAATAACATGGAAAAGAAAGAGATAAAGAAGTTTAGGGAAAAATTAGATCTAGGGCTGAGATCTATTTGATCTTAGGGTCCACAATTCACCCTACCCACTTTAGGTCATGGGTGTTTAAAATATGAATGGGGGTAAAATTTTTTTTTAGGATGTGTGTGTGTGGGTAAAATAAATTAAAAAGGGGGAAAACAAATTAAATTAAAAGGGGTGTGTAGGAAAATTAATTAAAAGGGGGAAGACAAATTATTTACAAGGGGTGTAAACTTTTATTTATGACCCTAGAGATCTTAATAGAGTAAAATAATTAAATTATTATTGGGCTAGTGTTTATTTGATTTCAGGTAAATTAATAATTAATATAAATTAATTATTGAGGGGAAAGGAAGGGCATTAAATTAGCTAGGTAATACTATTTTAATAATAACCTTTTAAATATATATAATAATAATAATAATAATAATAATAATAATAATAATAATAATAATAATAATAATAATAATAACAATAACAATAATAATAATAATTAAAAACGCTTTCCGTAACTTAAAAAAATAAATTATAAACTATTTTTCTTTTATTATTTTATTTTATTTTATTTTTTACCATGGGGACAGGATGACACCCAAGAGGGGACAATCGGCTAGAGGCTTGGGATGTAGTGTACCTACACCGGAGCCATCGGCACCTGAATTTGGACCACAGATATTAGAGGCCATGCAACAGCTGATAGGCGTCGTGCAGCAGCACCTTCCACCACCGCAGGCACTGAGAGAGGAGGACATGTAGTTGGGAGGTGAGGAGTCGATTGGTGAGGATGCACATTCAGAGCCACCTGAGCATGATACCCTGAGATGAGAGAGGTCATGTAGCCCTTCCATTCTTGGTGAGAGGATGGCCTCGTTCTATCGTAACTGATCACACAGCTTCGAGGGAACATTTGGAGATAGGCGACCCCTTTCACTTGTTAGACCACATCGCCAGGATCGAGACACAGGCAATGTGATTCATGATCTTCTTCACCTTTAGCCACCTACTTATACTGGTTCGACAGATGGATTTGGGGTAGAGTCTTGGCTCCTTAGCCTGGATAACTAATTTTTCTTGCACTCTCATGAGAGCAATGTCAAAGCCAGGTTCACCATACACCTCCTCTGAGACGCAACATGCATTTGGTGGAGGAATGAGGAGTGGAATCTCTATTTGACTCGAGATACAATGACCTGGGAGATGTTCAAGGAGCATTTTAGCACTCGTTATATGTTAGAGCATTTTGTGCAGAAGAGGATCGATGAGTTTCATGACTTACGACAAGAATTTGACATAGTAGCACAATATGAGAGTAGGTTCTTGGATCTCTTGCAGTATATAGACTACTTGCAAGATGAGAAATTACAGGTAAACAGGTTTATTCGGGGCCTGAATGCAAATATAACAGGAGCAGTTAGGATGTTATCTCCTCCTATGCTTGAGAAGGTAGTTAAGAAGGCCTACTTGGCTGAGGAGAATAGGACCAAGGTACAAGAGCACTAAGATAGAAACAAGAGCAAGTTCCAAGATAGGATTTAGGATTTTCAGAGTCAGAGGACATGGGGTGTAGTACCACCCCCTAGAGGAGGATTCTGGTCTCCTCCAGCAGTACCGAGACCTCCACCGCAGCCACCGCAACAGACACAACATCAGGGACACCAACATCAGAGGGGTAGATAGACTCAGAGCTTTCAGTGAGGTGGATCTAGAGGTGGTTTTGGTGGATCTAGGGACAGGAGGCCAGGTACTCATCACTCACAACCAGCTCGCTCCGCAGCAGTCTGCTAGGGTTGGTGTAGTAGGTTCAGTTTTCCAGAGTATAGGAGGGACCCCATCTCAGAGGGGTACAAGAGGATGTTTTATTTGTGGGACTCCAGACCATTATGTGCATATGTGTCCACACAAGCCCACTACTATAGATATGCAGAGAGCTCCTAGATTTGAGAAAATGGTGGGTGACATGGGATGTGTTAGGAAATAAGAGATAAAATATGCAGAATAATCCCTTACAGAATAGCAACAGTAGAAACTAATATGTAGAAAAATATTACAGATCTCAAATAAAAGTGCAGAATAAATAACACAACACATAAAGACAATATTTAACATGGTTCACCCAATTTGGGCTACGTCCACCAAGAATCACTTGCTCAGATTTTATTACAAGCCTCCACTCTCTCAATACAATACCTAGATCCGTTTGAAGCTATGCTCAACAAACTCTACAGAATTCACACCCAAATTCAAAGCACATCTGCAATACATTTGCTTTTCTATCTATCATATGCATAAGACCATATAAATAGACAATTGCTTAAGCAGTTTGATACAAAACCGTGGATATCAAAACCATGGGCAAAAACCGTGGGTATCAAAACAATGGGTACCGAAAAACCATGGGCCCAAAAATAACCCATAACGGTTACCCATTACCCATGGGTTAATACACCACCCATGAAAATTTACTTCGGGGGCTTCGCCCCCAAACAACCATCAGTTGGGGGGGCTTCACCACTCCGAACCCCCTTGACCCGCTCACCGGTGAGTGGGACCGCTATAAAAATACCCAAGTGTAACACATAGAAGGTGTACCGCACTCTAACATGAAAACAGGCTCCACAAACATAACAATCTCCCACTTGGAGACTGTTTTCCACTGAGTAATCTTCTCAACCCTTCACTGTCATCCGCAAAGGCCAACCAAAGCTGAACATAGCTTTAGTTTATTCCTTGTGACCTCCTTGGTCATCATGTCTGCAGGATTCTGACTAGTATGAATCGTCTCCAACTTCAACTTCTCTTCCTCCAAAGTTGTCCCTAATGAAGATGTTATCCTTAATTGTATATGCTTCATGTTGGAGTAGAAAGCAGAGTTCTTAGCTAGGTGTATAGCACTCTGATTATCACTATGCAACTTCCCTTCCTCCTATTTATTCCCTAACTCCTCAAGCAATTGTTGTAACCAAATAATCTCCTTGCTTGCCTCCATGACAACAACATACTTAACCTCTGTGGTTGACAAAGCCACAAGTCTTCTATAGTCATGAAATTCAGTTCACTGATGTCCCACCTACAATGAAAATATAACCTATCATGTTCCTCTTGTTTTCTGACATCTCCAGCCATATCTGAATTTACATAACCATGCAAAGTGGTGTCCAATCCATTATAGCACAAAGTTGTCCCCATGGTCCCTCTCAAATACCTAATGGATCCACTTTACAACCTACCAATGATCTTTACCTGGATCACTCATAAATCTACTTACTTCTCCCACTGCATAGGAAATATCAGGCCTAATGCACACCATAGACATACATCAAACTACAAACCGCTGATGAGTAAGGTACCTTGGACATTTGGTTTCTCTCCTACTATGTCTTAGGACACAACTCCTTTGATAACTTTAAATGGCCTACCAAAGGAGTCCTAACCGGTTTAGCATCCTACATATTAAACCTCTCCAAGACCTTCTTAATGTACTCTTCCTAAGATAAAGTCAAGCTTCCGTTACTTCCTATCCCGAGATATCCTCATACCAAGGATTTGTTTGGCTATCACCCAAATCCTTCATAAAAAAGGAGTCACTTAGTTGCTTCTTGAGTACTTTTATTTCCTACATGTTTTTACCTGCAACCAACATGTCATCTACATACAAGCACATAATAAATGTAAATTCCATCCTCAAATTTCTTTATATACATGTAATGGTTAGAATGACATCTAATATAACCTTGCTCCATGATGAACCTATCAAATTTCTTATACCATTGATGTGGAGCTTGTTTTAGGCCATTCAAGATCTTCTTTAGTTTGCACACCATATCCTCTTTACCTTTGACTTCATATCCTTCTGGTTGCTACATATATAGATCCTCCTCCAAATCACCATGGAGAAATGTAGTCTTTACATATAACTGTTCTAAGTGCAAGTCTTTTGCTACCACTATTCCAAGAACAATTCTAATAGAAGTAATTTTTACTACAGGAGAAAAGATCTCATCAAAATCTATACCTTGTTTCTGTGCAAACCCCTTGACCACCAACCAGGCCTTATATCTTTTCTTTCCTCCTTCTTCGTCTTTAACTCTGTACACCCACTTGTTCTGCAATGCTCTTTTGCCTTTCGGTAGCTTCACCAAATCCCAAGTCTGGTTTTCCATGAGAGACTTATGCTCCTCATCCATGGCTTGCTCCCACTTCTTACTGGCATCTACCTACATTGCTTCATCAAAGCTCTCTGGCTCTCCACTTTTAGTGAGTAATAAATAATAAAGAGGAGAAAAATGTTCAGGTTCTTTTCTTACCCTAGAAGACCTCCTCACTGTAGGAGTTTGGGGTTCCTATTGAGTAGGTTCCTGAACTGATTCATGGGTCATCCCATCTGGAAGATCCTCTACCACTGCATATTCTTTCTTGGATTCTTCCCTATTTTCCTGCAACTATTGCTTATACATGACTTTCTCATTAAAGACCACATCCCTAGACCGAATGATTTTCTTGTCCTTAATACTCCAACATTTAAATCCAAAGTCATCACTACCATAACCAATAAAAGTGCATTTTTCTAATTTAGCCTCTAGCTTGGTCCTATCATCCTTGTCAATATGAACAAACACCTCACATCCAAAGACTCTAAGAAATGAGTAATCAAATTTCTTACCATACTAAGCCTCCTCAGGTATGCCTCCATCCAAGGCACTTGAGGGTCCTCTGTTTATTAAGTACACAGCTGTGCTCACCGCTTCTACCCAAAAATAAAGAGGCAATCTCGCATGTATCCTCATGCTCCTAGTACATTCCATTATTGTTCTGTTCATCCTTTCTGACACCCCATTCTGCTACGGGGTTCCTGGAACCGTCTTTTTCCTGCGGATTCCATTTTTAGAACAATAATCATCAAATTCATTGTTGCAATACTCCCCTCCATTATCTGACCTGAGACATTTTAACGTAAGACCTATTTCATTCTCTACCAATGCTTTCCATTTAACAAAAGTATCAAATACATCATATTTGTTTCTAATACAATAAACCCAAACTTTCCTTGTTGCATCATCAATAAAAGTAACATAATAACTTGAACCCCCAAGAGATGATACCTGAGCTAGGCCCCACACATCAGAATGTACCAGCTCTAACTTACTCTCTTTCTTCGTAGGTCCAACCTTGAGAAACCTTACTCACTTCTATTTCCCATATATGCAGTTCTCACAGAAATCCAAACATGTTTATGTATATCAAGGAAAATTCTTCTTTATGATGTCCATGCCCTTATGGCTCATATGACCGAGCCTATAGTGTCATAATGTTGTATTTGCATCTGAAGCCACAAGATTACAATCATTAGTACTATCAGTGGATAAATACAAGGTTTCCAACCTTCTTACCTCTTACCACCACAAGAGCACCCTTGGTAACCTTCCAAGAGTCAGCTGTAAATATCACAGTACAACCATCACTTCCCAATTGCCCCACCGATATTAAATTTTTCATCTTAATGTAGGCACATGTTTGACATCCTTCAATAGTCATGTATTCCCATTCTGCATCTTAACCTGAAAAAAAACCTTTTCCAACTATACTGTAAGGCTCATCATCACCAAGAAAAACATGCCCAAAAATCCCCTTGAACATAATCAACAAAATAATGCCTATGTGGAGTAGCATGAAAAGAAGCCCCTAAATCTAAAACCCAAGATTCATTAATATTATGCAAAGAAAGAATCAAAGCATCTTGGCATACATTACCTGATGCCACATTTTCCTCCTTGTTTTCTTCTTGTTGTTTCTTCTTATCCCGAAGCTCCCAACAGTCCTTCTTTGCATGCCCAGACTTTCCACAGTGCCAACATACTATCTTACTTTTGGATTTTGACCTTGCCCAATCCTTTGATTTTCCACGAGTTTCCTCTATTCTTCTGTCTCCCTCTAGTTTCCACTGTCAAAGCATTCCATGAAGTAGAAGATTCACCAGAGCTTTTTCTTCACATTTCCTCGCTTAAAATCACCCCTACAACATCCTCAAACTTCAACTTCGAGTTAGCTAGAACCGAGTTGCTTACCACCATTACCAGGTTGTTCCAACTTTTAGGTAAAGAGCACACAATTAATAAAGCCCTAACTTCTTCATCAAATTATATTGTAACTGAAGCTGAGCATATTCACAACCATATTGAAATCATTCAAATGATATGTTACTAAACTATTCTCAGACATCTTCATGTTAAACAATTGCTTCATTAAAAATATCTTGTTAGAGGTAGATGGATTTTTCGTATAACTTCCCTAATGCATCCATAAGTTCTTTTGTAGTCTTTTCCTTTCAAACAACAAATAATACCGAATATGAAAGACATAGCCAGATCATGTTCCAAGTGCCTTCCTATCCAGCAAATCCCACTTCCGCATCCGTCATGATTCGAGTGTTTGTTCACCTTTCTCAAACAACAAAATATAAAGATCCTTCTGATAAAGGTAATCTTCCATCTGCATCTTTCAAAGACTGAATTTTTTTCCCATTGAATTTATCAACCTTTGATCTTCCATCATCTGCCATAGCTCCCACTCAAGCTAAAAACTATCCATATGATTCAACACTTCAACAAACCAAACGAGGCTCTGATACCAATTGTTAGGAAATAAGGGATAAAATATGCGTAACAATCCCACAAAAAATCATAATAGTAGAAACTAATACGCAGAAATATATTACAGATTTGAAATAAAAGTGTAGAAAATAAAAGAACACAACACAGAAAGACAATAGTTAACATGGTTCATCCAGTTTGGGCAATGTCTACCAAGAATCACTTGCTCCATATTTTATTACAAGCCACCTCTTTCTCTCAATACAATACCCAGATCTATTTGGAGCTTGTGCTTAACAAACTCTTTTGAATTCACACTTAGGAAAATGGAGTAGTGCTCACATCTTTGAGCAAATATATATTTTTGTCCCTATTATCAATAGTGAAAATGCTGTAAACCGTAAATAGTTGTATTGTTATACCTTGGGTACCATAAACTAATGGGCATAACAACCACCCCAGTTATGTGAACTCTATGGGTCAAAAATCCTGCCCATATGTAGAGTTATTTGAAGGAGTGTTGTCCCGAGCATACCTCGGGCATGTTTTTCGAGGATAAGCATACCCCTACCATAGATGTTATATGGAGAGTGTATGAAGGGAATTCAATTTAGTGTATTTACGGTCTTCAACATTTCCACACATGAAAATAGCTCTTACCACAATCATACATAGTGACACCTTACAGGGCAGACTATGTGATTCGATACAAAGTGTTGAGACGTTAAAGTTAAATTCCTTGGAGGGGCAGATCTATTCTGTGAAGGTGAAACTTGGCTCTACGAGGTTTGCATTGAAGGAATGGAAACATTATCATTTGGGTTGGCATAAGGACCCAGACGTCAACTTATCCTTGGGTAGAAGAGGGGAAGTGAGAAGATAGCAAAGGGTCACCGTAAAAAGTGGATTTCAAACTTAAAACCTTCTTATTCATTGAGTGCAGTCCAACCATGTAGTACTGGTAGATCCCCTTTGGGCCTTAAATGTATAAGGAGTGCTCGCCTAGAAACGGGTTTAGATTGAGACAGAAGCAGCCATATATTGCAAATGTGATGGTCTGGGGCTTGGCAGTCCACGAAATCCAGGTGTTTGCAGAAGGTTGAAATAAATTGAACCGTTTCTAAGAGAAACAAATGGACCCCAACTTGAAGCAGTCTAAAATGGTCTCGCGAAGTCTTTCACAAAGTCAACCTCGACACAAATTTGACGTATTGGGTTTCTGCATAAAAGAAGCTCTAGTCCCTGCATCATCTCTGGAAGCTTCAATACTTACGCCATATCCTGCAATCAAGGATCTCCAAGATAGCTCGATCCATCACTCGATACAGTATTCAAAGAAACCTGGCTAGTGGGGTTAAAGTCCTACAGCTCCATTGGGAAAGCACAGTCAAAAGTTGATTACTCTAAATACACAACATGCAGCCTTAAGAAGGAAGGCTTGGACTTGTGAAGAGCTCAAAAAAAAAAGAGTAGTTAATCCCTTGGTGATAGTTATGGATGCCTTTTTTCACTATCCGTGATAGCATATGGATTCCCAATGATTTTTTTGGATCTAGTTTGTACAAAAAATTATTCATAGGAGAAAATGTGACATACTGAAAAATTTGATGCAATAAGGCAGTTGTTCACGACTACGCAAGTGCGAACTATAGGGTCTAAAATTGATTCAACAAAAATAAATGGGATATCAGGGGATGTAACATTCAGAGTCCATACCTCATCATATACTGGTCAAGCGGCCAAACTTCCGAGCACGTTTGGGACCGTATTTCTACCACAATCGGTTGGACTTGGGTTGTCTGATGCATAATAGCATGGAGAGGAAACCATTTATAGAAAGCTACTCACCACCTTAAAGGTGGGAAAACATATGAATAAAACTATGATAGGAACGCCAAGAATACCCTAAGTATGACAGCAGTGAAGCACAATATAAAGCAGAAGGGAGTTCGAACACAAGCGAAGGCATGAAACCCTTGCAGATCCGAAGCATGCTTGACATATCTTCTGAACTCCAAACTGACAGTCTCCCCCATCTTTGAGTCTAAGAGATACTATTGTTAGATCCATACAAACATAAAACAAAAGGATGATGGTGCTTTTTAAAGCTGGTCTTTCTAATAAAAAATTTTCCATATTTGATATGCAAACATTGTTAGTATTGACATGTAATTTTAAGTTTTAATCCCAGCTTTTGAAGATATAAATTTTTATTCACCCTTCTATGACAAGATGAAGACAAATTTGAAGGGTAGTGACGAATTCAGATTTGATACCTGCATTTGTATAGTCATATTTGGAAGGATTAAGATCCAAATTATTATTCATTGAAAGAAACCTATGAAGTCCTTCCCTTATTCCAATGGTAATAGATTCCTAATTGTCAATTACTGTTTAAGTCAAGTTGATTTGAGTATGATTTATTGCAGGCATATATCTACAAGACTTTTGCATTGTGGCTCAATTATCCAGACAATACTTTTATTTCGGTGACCATGGAAAAGAAGACCAATTGATTAGGAAACAGGATCCAAACTTATTTTTCACATAGATCTAGACAGTTGATTTTTCATTAGGGTAGTGCATTCATTTCATTTTTTTTCTAACATTTTTCATTATGCATATGTTGTCAAAATAAAAGGCACAGGAGGTTGGTGGATACAGTTGGAGTCATGACTCGTTAGTTGCCAAGTTTTTTCTATAGAAAAAGAAATTTAAATTTTCATTTCATTATGTTTATGTGCTGTCTCATGTTACTTTCATTTCTGGATTGTCAGTATGACCTAGCCAAGAGTGATATATAGTATTCCCTCGTGCCGAATAAGGGAAATCTTGGGACATCTGAGGGGGGGGAACCTGATTAGTCTTTAATGTTCCATATTCAAATTTCCACCTCATTGAGATTCCATGTGATGTAGAGTTTGTTTTCTAGCATGAATTCTAAATCATTCCTTGATGTGAGATACTGTCGGAGATTCATGCTAATCACGAGTACTGAATTTTTTTTTGTTCTTGATAAAAGTAGATGGTAGATGTCATGTTCCCACCAATATTCTGATTAGTTGGCCCTCACGTATCCCAGATATGGTATGATTGAGTGATTCCTTATAAGATCCCAGTCCCCTATATGCATAATCGATGTAGAAACTCCCATGTTGGTCGATGCTTCACTTTCTCATTTTGGTTGATGTTCACATGGATGGTCCCCAAAATACCATCCCTATACCCTAGTTGATGTGTAGCCACAATGTACATGAGCCCTAGACTAAGATCAAGACATGTGTACGCTACTCAGTCAGAAGCTGCTATGTGAGCATAAACCCATATTCACACTAAGGGGGGGAATGGTTATGAAAATGGAGTAGTGCTCATATACTTTTCCAAAACATATATTTTTGTAATTCTTATAAAAGCCAAAAGTAAAAAAAAATCCATAAACCCAAAACAAAATTTCAGCCTATTCACACATTTTAGATTTCCTATTGTTTACCATTTATTGCAATCTTCTGGTTATGCCTGAACGTCACGTACACCTAGAAATCGTAAACTTATTCATCACAATTGTTCTTGAGAAACCTCCATGTTTATAGAAAAGCCTATCGTCCTATATAAATGTTCTCTTGCTAAAAACTTCTATGACACAAAACTTGAGTCCCATTTACTAAGGGGGGGTGTACCTCTATTGCAAAGCTACTTACCAAATCTATAATTCACACCCGAATTCAAGGCACATCTATAATACATTTGCTTGTCTATCTATCATATGCATAAGACCATATAAATAGACAATTGCTTAAGCAGTTTGATACAAAACCGTGGATATCAAAACCATGGGTAAAAATCGTGGGTATCAAAACAATGGGTACTGAAAAACCATGGGCCCAAAAACAACCCATAAAGGTTACCCATTACCCATGGGTTAGTAAACCACCCATGAAAATTTTCTTTCGGGGCTTCACCCCCGAACCCCCTTGACTTGCTCACCGGCGAGTGGGACTACCATAAAAATACCCGAGTGTAACACATAGAAGGTGTACCACACTCTAACAAGAAAATAGACTCCAAAAACATAACAGGATGTGCCCATCATGTATATGCAGTGGTTGACAACCGTCAGGCCGAGCATTAGGCCACAATCATTGAGATGACAAGTACTATCAGGGGTATTTCTATCTCAATAATTTTCAATTCAAGTGCTTCAGATTCTTTTGTATCTCCTTCTATAGTGCACCAGTGTGGGCTAGTGGTGGCTAGGAAACCAGATAGTTGGAAGGTTGAGTTGGCCTCTGGGGCTAAAATCATCATGGACTCGTATTTAGAGAGTTGCATACTTGATTTGGGAGTCTTCTTCACTACACTTGATCTCTGAGTTATTCCTTTAGGATCCTATCAGGTAGTTTTTGGTGTTTCACCTTTTTCTTAGATTGTTCCTTTGAATGGTTGATGAAATAGATAGGGTAACGGGCGTAGGAGGAATACCTGTTCAAATGTTGGTTGATGGGTTGTTGTGCGCATATGACTTCTGAATTCACAGCTGACCGTGAGAGCTTCCTTTTGGCTAGGAGGAACTACATATAATGAAAACACGACCACTAGAAAGCATTAAACAATATGGGCAGTGAATTGCCTAGCATTAGCTAGATCCGGGAAGTATGGTACTTCCTAGATGGCTGTCAGTCCATTATTTTAAAAAAATTTATACTGAAAACAAAGTAAATCCTATTGTTACTTTAAAATGATTTAGGTATCTCACTTAAAAGACAATAAGAAACAGATCTAATCTAACAAGCTAGGCTAGAATAGAGTCTACAGGTCAAAGGGTTGGTTTTAAGTTTTGTAGGTCTGATGAAGGTGTTGGGTAGGTCAAAGGTGAGTGAGGGTGAGATAAAATGGGGTGGATAGGTCTCTGTTTAAAGCTGTGGGAAAACACAGAGACCAACGTCGGTCAGGGGTGACCGACCATGGTTAGGTACAACTGACGCTAGTTACTGTGAGATCTGGGAATGTCATAGAACGGGGTTTTTGACCCCCTTTGTGATTACACAAAGGATTTAGTTCGTTGGGAGGAGATATTAAGTGACAAGGGTAGGTTTTTATGAGGTTTGTGATGGGTCTATAAAGGTACAACACATTGGAGATGGTCAATGAGGAGAAAGGTGGACAATAAGTGGTAAAACAATGATGAAATGAATTAACTAGGGAAGTATGATATTATACTTACTTGGATGTCAGTTCTGGAAGTATGTACGTGACAAATGGAGGTGCTAGTGATGAGTTTTGGAGGTTATAAGTGATCACCAACTGGAGAAAAGCTTCTGCATGGGCTGCATGCACACTCCTCTTTTTCTTGGGTAGATCCGAATGTGGCTAGGATGGTTGTGCAGGAGAAGATGTTCAATCTCCTTCTTTGGATGCGAGTTCTTGCTGGAATCAGCTGTCTAAAGATGTGATATCTTTTTGAGATCTCGCTCTTTCTTGCCAACTTTTTTTTTCTCCCCAATTTTTGAAAACCTTGAGAATAAGGTAGTTTAGGAGTTAAAAAGGGGTAACTGATGGTGGTTCGACTTAACCAGCGGTGGTTAGGGGTAACTGACATCGATCAAGGTGGGATTTTCTAGGTTTGCCAAACTTAGGCGAGATTGTTTTGATTTCCTTGGATTTCATTTCGTTATCCCACAGATTAGATTGGGAGCTTCTGTGAGCATGTGGGAATGTGGTTAGAGGGAGTGTAGGCATTGATTTTTAAGGTTTGGGTAAGTCTTAGTTAGTTATGGTAACTTGCTAAGAATAGGTCTTAGGGTGAGTTAGCTTGATGAGGTGTCTAAGTGAAATATGTGTGTAGATATTACTTAAATAATATATTTAAATAATAAATATAGTGAGGATAAAGCATTAATTAAATTAAATTAATTAAATTAAGACTAGTGTGGTGAAGGGGGCCATGGCTAGGTAAAGTGATGAAGGGTACTTATTGGTCGAGGTATGGAAGGGGAGTGTGACCTAATTTTAGTGTCTACATTTTTCCCCTTTTTGTTACATAGTTTGTATTTGTAAGCGATGCTAACAAAAATAAGATGTGGTTGCCCCATGTGGGGGTGAAGGTGATCCCCCTCAAACCAGGAACTGACGAAGCAGCCAGCTGAAGCGTTGAGTGGTTTGATAAAAGGTAAATGTGAAGAAAGGGTAAACAGGTGTAGGGGAAGAGGGTGAAAGGTCTACTTGAGCAATCTAGGTAATGGGTCAGGGTTAAAGGTAGCATCAGTCAATCACACGCACACGTATAAACTAAAACACACTACTAGGTTGAAGAGAAGGAAAACTCTACATCGTCTAAGGTTGATAGGTTTATCTAAACAAGGGTTAAGTGAATATGGTATCCAAGGTATAGGATAAGGTCAGGAAACACAATGTAGGTTGGGTGTAGGAACGTGTAGGTATGTTCTGGTACACCAAAGGTAGGGTCAGGATAAACGGTCACGAAAATAGGCTAGGTAAGGTCATTAGGTCAACAACACAGGTAACAATGCCACAAGGTATAGCAAACACATGAGGTCAAAGGTCACTAGTGATGGTCCAGGTCTAAATATTGAGATTATGGCATGGGAAGGCCAAGGTAGGGGTAAAATAATAAGGCGTCAACAACAGATGCGAGGAGGTTGAAGAGGGTGGAGGGACAGAGGTGAAGGTAAAATGGTCAAGGTAGGTGGATGGGGGGGAAAAAGAGAAGGGAGGTAAAGAAAATGAGGTAAATGGGGGTAAATAGTACGTAGGGTAAGGAAAAACCTCTTCGGCACGTAGGCCAGTATCATATATCATACATATAAAAATGATAAAAAAGGGCTATGTAAATGTATGAGATGGTGTAAAATGTGGAATATATTAGTTATGTTATGAAAATGTGAAATAAGAGGAGTGGTAAAGGGTATGTGGTATATGGGTTAGATGTTGAGGTGTTTGATAGGAACAGGAAATCAGGTAAAAGTGGGGAAAATGGGTAGGGTAAAGAGTGGTCGAGCTAACCTTCTAGGGCCCCATGCCTAAAAAGTTTTGCCTACATAGTCCCGGTGAAAAGGGACCTCAGACCGATGTAGTTCTCCCATAAACTAGGGAAGAAAGGTGAAAATGAGTTAGTAGGGTTTTAGGCATGTAGTGGGTTTTAGGTTTAATGAATGTGGGTAAATTATAGGTAAGATGATGTAGGTGAATGTGATTATGGCGAAAGGGGAGTGCTACCCCTAAAGGTATGCGATGAGGACCACATCCTGTATAAGGTAATCAGAATGTAAACAAAGACAATTTTTAAAAGATAAGAGGGGGCCTTAGAGTCACCTGATTGGGTAGGAACCTATCGAGTAGATCATACCTTGGAGGAGGTGATAAACACAAGACCCAAAAGACACCACATGATTAATGGTTCTACGATGAAGGTAGTCACAGGATCACCAAACATCTAAGTTCCAAGATGTCCCTTGAGGAAACTAAGGAAATGAGGGTAGAAATGGTAAGTGGAAAAAGGTAGTTAATTTGATATGTTTGAATGATAGGGCTTTTGGGCAAGAGGTCCTAGGGCACAATGGGCAAGTCCATGATTAAAAAGTTCTGTTTCTTATGATAGATTGATCGATGCGAGAAGTCTATATGGGATACATAATATGGTACTCCTTGAGGTCTTCGTGAAGTTGATCGATGCGGGAAGCTTCATTTTCTCTTATTCTATTTTCTTTTTCTTTTTATTTTTTTTTGAAAACTTCGTATAGCTGTCCTTCGAGGGAGCAATCTATTTATAGGAGCAATTTGGTTGAGAGGAAGATGCCCTTTTGAGGGAGTCATCTTTTATTATAAGTTTGAATCAAGGAGTGTGGTCCCATTGGAGGTCTTTGAAATCATGGACAAGACCAAGGTGAAGGATAGGAATCTTGTTCAAAAGGTAAGGTGGAACGACCATGGGATCTCATCTAAATATAGATGAAAATTATCCATGAGAATCATGCTATGTGAAATGCCGTGGTACACGTATTCAAGAGTGAATAAAAAGTGATGGGTACTCACATAATTCTTGTTTAATCACTAGGAAGGTGTATGAAGTGGATAGCGCTCAAGGGGCGAGCCTGTAAAGAGACACAGGGTGAGGTAGGACAACAAGTCAATAATAGAATGGTTGAAGATGTAATGCGTTGAGGGGCTCAGGAATAGGTTTATCCTCAAGTGAGGAAAAACGCTAGGCACCTGATCCATAGGTATGAGTTACGATGTAGGGTCCAAGCCAATTAGGAGAAAATTTTCCCCATTTGCTTTTCTCTGCTTTGGTTATGTGTTGATTTTCTTTCAAAAAAAGGTCACCCACTTGAAAGGTTTGTTCATGAACCCGTTTGTCATAGGCACACTTGATGCATTTTTGATAAACTTGGAGGTGATCTAGAGCATTAAGATGATGTTCATCTAATAACTCTAGTTGTGCCAAGCGATCCTAACGAAAGTCATCATCAGTAAGAATGTCATGGAGAGAAATGTAGAGTGAGGGTATCTGGACTTCAAGAGGCAAAACAACCTCTGTACCATAGACTAGTGAAAAGGGTGTAGCCGCAATGGCAGTGTGAATAATAGTACGGTATGCCCATAGAGCAAAAGGAATGTGTGTATGCCAATCCTTCCCAATATAGTCAACCACTTTCATGAGAATTTTATTGAGGGTTTTGTTAGTGGATTCGGCTTGGCCGTTGGTTTGTGGGTAATAAGGTGATGAGAAACTAAGTTGAATGCCAAAGGCATCATAAAGTTTTTACAGTGTTTTGTTTTTGAATTGTTTTCCATTGTTGGTGATGAGGTGATGAGGGACACCAAAGCGACATATGATGTGATGGTTAATAAACTCACATATTTTCTCAACTTTTGTGGAGATAAGTGGTATGGCCTTTACCCATTTGGTGTAATATTTGGTGGCAGTTATAATCCATTGATGGCATTGGGAAGAATGAGGATTGATTTCTTCGACAAGATCCAAACCCCATTGAGAGAAGGGCCAAAGGTCACGAGCGACCTGTAAGGTGTGACTGGGTGTATGATGAAGGTTGGAATGTTGTTGACATTTTATGTAGCATTTGACATATTCACAACAATCATGGTTAAGGGTCGGTCAGTAATAGCCAAGGTGAATATTACACTTAGTAATAGCAAGACCACTAAAGTGGCCTCCACATATGCCATATAAAATTCTTGAACGGTATAAGGGATTTCAGAGATGGTGAGGCATCATAAGAGAATACCATCAAAGCTACATTTATAGAGAAGGCCAACCATGATGACATAACAAGAGGCCTACTTGAGAAAGGCGCGTTGTCCATTATGTGTGAAATCAGGAGGTAAGATGGAGAGGGAAAGGTAATCAACAAGCTACATATACCAAAGATCTAGTGTGTTCAGCAAGGTAGTGTAGACGAGGTTAATACAACAAGATTTATAAGAAGGTCTCAGTATGCATTTTGTGGTAACAAAGATGTTTGAATCATCAGGCGAAGCGGGTATTTGAGAAGTGAGGCAGGCCATGGTATCCGTGAATTTATTGGTGGATCGTGGAACGGTTTGAATTTTATAGTGGTCAAAGGTAGTCAACATGATGCTGACATAACATTTGTATTCTTGAAGTATTTCATTTTGACATTGAAAAATACCATTGACTTGGTTTACTACCACTTAAGAATCACCTAAGATATTAATGGACTTAATGTCTAGGGCATAGGCAGTCATGAGACCCAATACGAGTGCTTCGGTTGGTGCATTCAAAGTTGAGTTTAAATGATAAAGGCATGGGTTCACCATCAAGAGGAATGAGAATAATGCCTGCAACCACCCCCACACTAAAATTTAGAACCATCAAAGAATAAGGTCATCTGGTAAGGGTTGTCATCCAAAGAGAGGTTAGTAATGGATTCGTTGGGGAAGTGAAAATTAGAGGGTTGGTCCCAGACAATAGGTGCGTTAGCTAGTTGGTTAGTGATTTCCTGGCCTTTAATGGACTTTTGGTGGATGAATTTGAGGTCAAGATCAGCTAAAAACATAAGCCAATACGCGGTACATTGATTTTGATAAGGTTTAGCGTACATGATGTGTAAAGGGTTGGTGTTGGTCATGACATAGGTTTTGCGGTTGAGTAGGTAATGGAGGAGTTTGGTGGAAATGAAAAATAAGGCTAAGAAAAGTTTTTCAGAGTGAGTGTATCAGGTTTCGTAGTCCAGAAGGGTACAACTTATATAATAAACCACATACTCCCTATGTTGTTCATCACGATGAGTGAGCATGGCTCCCAGGGAATGATCCGTAGCTGATATTTATAGGTAAAAAAGGTTGGTCTTCTTTAAGTGGGATAAGGATGGGTGGTTGGAGAAGGTATTTTTTTAAGGCCTAAAAAGCTTTATGAAAGTTGTTATCCCATTTAAAGGAGACATCCTTCCTAAGCAGATGATGAAATGGTTGACACCAATCTGATAATTGTGAAATGAAATGGTGAATGGATTGTAATTTACCTTGCAAGCTACGGAGTTGTTTAAGGTTAGTGGGTGAAGGCATTTCTAGAATAGCCTTGACTTTAACTGGGTCAACTTCTATACCACGTAAGGAAACGATAAACCCCAAGAGCTTTCCTAAGAGAACTGCGAAGACACACTTTTTAGGCTGTAGCCAGCCGCAATATTTAATAAGGTGATCAAAGATGGTTTTGAGGAGAACGAGGTGTTCGACACGACGTTTAGATTTATCCAAGATATCATCCACGTAATATTCCAATATGCGATGCATGATATCATGGAATAATGTAAGTCACAACACACTGATATGTAGCACCAACATTTTTAAGGCCAAAAGGCATGACTCTATAGCAGAAGGTCCCCCCAAGGGGTAGTGAATGCGGTCTTGTGGTGATCTTCTGGGGCAAGAAAAATTTGGTTATAACCCAAAAAACCATCTATGAGTGAGAGCATTTCATGACCCACGGTAAGGTCTACCAGTTGATCAATACCGAACAAGGGAAAGTCATCTTTCAGGAAGGTGAGGTTGAGGTCATGGAAGTCCATGAAAATACGAAGTCCCCCTATCGCCTTAGTGACAGGGACGATGTTAGAAATCCATTGGGGATAATCAATGGGTAAGATGAAAGAAATGGAAAGAAGACACTAAATTTCTTCTTTGACGAGAAGGGAAATGCGAGGGTGAATCTTCCTTAGCTTTTATTTGATAGGTTTGGCATTGGGAATGGTTATGATATTGTGGACCACTATGGTGGGGTCAATACTGGGCATGTCTACGTAAGACCAAGTGAAAGCATGTTTATGCTCTCGGAGAAAAGAAGTGATGGCTTCCTATTTAGCAGCATCTAAAGATTGTATGATCTTTAGGATGTGTGGGTCATTATGAGTATGAATGTTAATTTCAATAGTCAATTCATTCAACATGGTTTGCGTCTCAGATGGTAACGACCGATGAATATATGAGTCTTTTGCACCAAGGTAGGTGAGTATGGATTCATCATCCTGACATTGAAAAATGTCAATGGTTAGTGTGTCGTCATTGATCATCTCAGGATACAGGAATGGGAGAGTGCAAGGGGCTTCGCCTTCGCGTTGATAAGTTAGAGGCCCCAAGAAAATGGTGTTTATGAAAAAAAAAAAGTTAGGAGGGATAGATTTAGGGTCTATCAATTCCGTTGGTGAGGGTGGTAATGAAGGTGGAGAAGGGCTAGGGTCTGCAATGAGTTCAATGTGGGCTTGCTTGGTAGGAGGTTCAGGGAAGCCAATACCACTACGGTCATTGTGTTTGCGGATGGTACATGAAATAATGGTGTGACAACCTTGCTCATAGAAGCAAAAACCAAAACCCTTCCATGCACAGCGGTGTAGGAAGGTGTGGGCAAAACAAAAATTGGTAAGTGATTGGAAGTTAGCGGAAAATGGGTGAGGTTGTGATGGTGGTTCAGGTGTGTAGGTAGTAGTATCGAGTCCCCCATAGGTGAGACTAGTACAAAGATGAGAAGGACTATAAAGGAGGCTTTCTCCGATACAGTGATCATAACAAGGGTGTTAGTGAAGGCTTCCATATTCATGTGAAGGAATGTGTTAACACTATATAGGCTGTACTCCCCCAGAGTGAGGCATTGAAAAACACCTTCCAAGGGATCAATGGTTAGTATGTGAGTAGCTGGTATGGACAATGTGTTGGAGGTCGATGTAGAGGTGTTGTTAATGGATTGGGGAGCTAATGGGGCTGTAGGAATAGAGGAGGTATATGTGGTTGAGGATGATTATACTAGTAGGTGGAGGTGTAGGTGAAGTGGTAGATGGTGTGACAGGTATGAGTACATCATTGGGTCGGTAAAGCATGTTACATGTTTTAAAAGGTGATGGGTCAGCTGGAATGGTATAAGCATATCCTTGATGTTCAAATTTTACACAACGATGCAAAGTGGAAGGAACACAATCCATGACATGGATCCAGGGTCTACTAAGCAACAAGTTATATTGGAATCCCCCCTCTAAAACATAAAACAATTCTGGAACATTGCGAGGACCCACACAAATGTGAAGGATAACAGTGCCTAGTGTGGAGGTGATAGCGTCATTGAATGAACGCAACATGACCAGATGTTTGTGTATGTAATTGTCAGGTATGCGCATTTGAGAAAATGCATGGGATGAAATGATGTTAATGCTAGCACTACTATTAATCATCACACAACGTACCCGTATGTCATCAATGTGAACAAAGATGAAGAGGGCTGGGTCTGGGTCCTCGTTTTGGTATGACGCAATCTCCTCCTCTGAGAAGCTAAGGGAGGCCACTTGGTTAACAAGGTGAGGTGAAGATGAAGGTGGTAATTTGGTGAGGGATGCTACATGATGGGGTGTGATAATAGAGGCTACGGGTGTAGGGTCATTGGGTAAAACCTCGATAGATTGAAGAATCTCCATGAGGGCTTACCGATGGGATTTTGAGGTTTGGATGAGGTCATATAAGGAAATTTTGAGTGGAGATTGGTGTAATTATTTGAGCATGGTACAATGTGTGACACCATTAGAAATAGGGTATGTGGGGCTGCGAATAGTTATCTTAGGTATGGGTGCAGATGGTATGTTAGGTATAGGATTGGTTGGTGGGTCAACTACTTTTTATTTACCCTTCTGCACACGTGTAATGATGTGTACCATTTTGATTTGAGGGAATTTGTCAATTGGAGAGGGTGTAGGGTAAGTGGTATAATGACATGAAGGGAAAAAACATATGGGAGGAGAAAATCCCTGTGAGGTCAGGTGGGTGTAGCAAAATTTGGGTGGCAGTATGGCAAGTTCTCTGATGCGAACCATGTTAATTTAAAATTTTGTGTGTGGTTCTGGGAGCTGTGAGGGTGGAGGTTGTTGTCGTTGAGTGGGTAGTGTGAGAGGGGGTGTAGGTGAATTAGGGTCCTCGTCAAGAAGGTAATCGTCATCAAAGTTGGTTTCAGGCAGACATAATTGGATAAGGACAATTTTCAAGGCGTTATAGTTCTCCACATCATGCCCTGGCACACGATGGTATGCACAAATTTTGGTATCATCAAACCCTTTTGGCTTGGGTTTGAGGGGGTTGTAAGGTCAGAGTGGCGGTAATATGATAATAGAAGTTTCGAGGAGGTTGTTTAAAATTTTGGCATAGGACCTTGCTAGTGGATCACAATGGGAAGTGAATGTGGGTTTGGCTATAGGTGTAGTTAGTTGTCGAGGAATTGTTTGTGGATTTGTAGGAATGGGTCGAGCCATGGGTTTATGTGTTGGTATGGTTTGAGGTATCTGTCGAGTTCATTTGGGTAGGGGTATAGTAGATGAATGGGTAGGAGGGTGTGGTTTTGTTTTGATTACCTTGTTGTGCGACAATGGGGTTTTGTTTTTGGGGTGCACATTTTTGGGTAAAGGTGATGGGGGTGTATGAGGCCTATGAGGGAAAGCAGATGGAGGAAGAGGGAAAGTTACCCATGGGGATAACGGGGGTGCTATGAAGGTAGATGACACAGGTCATGCTTGAGGTGTGAGGGATAAAGAGTGAAGTGTAATAGGTAGTGAAGCAATGGCAGAAGGTATTGGAGGTATCGGTGGTAAAGAGACTACAGCTGTGGGTATGAGTTGTGTTGTGTGCCTGGGTAGGTTAGAAATTTGTGAGGCCAGAATGGGTGGTTGGATTATTGGGTTATGATTGGGTGAGGGGTGCTTAACCCTATTGGGCAGCTAAGGTTTGAAGGTAGATGGGACATGTGTGGGTATGATTGATGCAGTAGGGGTATGAGGTTGATGAGTTTGTTTCTTTAATTTGGGTGTCAGAGTAGGTGTGGTTTTAACATTGGAGGATGTAGCTAAATCCAATTTAACAGGTGGATGGGTAAGGCTGGTGGTTGGGGTGGCCCGTAAAGTGGTAATAGGTTTTGTGGAGGTAAATGTTATAGGTATGGGTTTAGGTTTAGGCATAGGTTGGGTTATGGGTAAGGATGTGGTATGAGTGCTAATGGGTATCGTGGAAGGGGTTGCAACAACAGTGGTTATATGTGGTGTGATGGGTGGAAGTGTGCTTGGGTAGATGGTGGAGGTGTCATCGAGGAATTTTGTATTTGTGTTGAGATAGGGAGTAAGAGGCACCCCCATAATAAGGCTCTATCCACATACTCTAAGTGATCAGCCAAACGTGAGAATGGCACGTGTTTGGGTGGGGTTGGTGAGGACCGCATGGGAATTCTCATAAAATGAATCTTGGAGATGGGGAATCAGCCAGCTTCAGTGTCTGTGGGTAAGAGAGCTGAAAGTAGGTCTGTTGGGTGTCGAATAGTGGATGGAGAATGCTCGCCATGAGGTAAAGGTATCTCTACTAGGTCCATGATGGGTGGAGGAGGTGATGGGAGCTCCTATGTGGGTGAAGGAACTGATAGGTGCTCCTCTGTGGGCAGAGGTGGTAATGGGTGCTCCTCTATGGATGGAGGAATTATGGTAGGTAAAGGTTCACTGAGTGGAGAAGCTAGGGGAGAGATGGTTTCAATTTCAGTAGAAGACTCCTCTATAGGAGATGAAGGGTTTTCCTTTATTGGTGAAGGGATAGTGATGGTTAGGTCAGACATGGAAGGAGGGTTTCGGGATAGGATTTCCTCTATGGTAGGGATGTGATTTAATTGAGATGCAACATGTACCTTGTTAAAGATCGCATGAACCTCACGAGTATGGGTATCATGAGTGGATGCCTCACCTGTTTGATTGGATGAAGGGGCATGATTGGGAAATGGTTTTTTAAAGATTTGTATATTTTGATTAGGGGTGGCATTGGGATTATCCACAGTCAACTCACCTTTCTCGAGCATTTCTTGGACAATATTCTTAAAAGTGATGTAATTATTGTCACTATGACCCTTTACATGGTGATAGTTACAAAAATATTGTTCCTTATACCATGAGGGCATGGGGCGAGCAGGGTCAAAACTAGTGTGTGGTTTTATGGGTTGAAGGGTGATGGCACCAGCCTTGATCAACTTTTCTAAAATAGAAGAGTAAGGTTTCCCAATTGGGTTATATTTTCATTGTTCATGTCTGAATAAAAGGCATGTACAGGTGATAGATTATATGAGGGTGTGGCTTGATTGGATGTATGAGCTTGGCCGGCCTTGAGTATCACTGCGTTAGTGGTACCTTTAGCCTTTGAATAATTGGTTGGTGGTTTAGACGAAGAAGAGGTTTCGGTCGACTTGAATGTCAAATTCTTATTTTGTAATTGGATCGCCAAGTATGTCAATTCATATCTAAACATCAGAAAGGTGAACAAGGAACAGTGAAAGAGTGATCGCCGAGTATGTCAATTCATATCTAAACATCAGAAAGGTGAACAAGGAACTCCAAGCATTAGCGGGTCCCATATCAGAAGAGCTAGAACATGCTAGACTCCAACATGAGGCCTTTCAACAAATGTTTGACTGTTCAGTCGAAGATCTGGTCAAGTTCGGAGTTTTCGGCCATCCAAGGGCCCTCAACAAAACCATGTCCACTCTAGACTATTGGATAGATCAGCTGGAATTTGTTCTGGAAAAGATAGACAAGGTGAAGGAAGAGGCCCTAGATGCGATGCATCAAATGGAGTGAATTGTTCTTAACATGTCTCCAGGGCTGCTCACTCCTTCCTTTACCATGAGATCTGCTGATGAAACTATCCGGATCTTCAAGGAGATCGCTTCTCAAGGAACAAGGCCAGAGGTCACATTTGACATTGAATCTATCAACAACCTACTGGCCTGTAGGGACTTCATCGGGTTCCTCATCGAGGCGGAGAAAGATTATTCTAAACTCCCAGAAAAGCTCATAAGAAAGCGGGAGACTTGCGAAGCAATCAGCGAACGACACAAGGATCCATCACAGGATCAATTTGGGCTCATGATTAACAAGTTTTTGGAATACCGCGCTCAGTTCCACATATCATCTCCTGAGTAGCATCAGAAGCAGGCAACCCCCTTTCGGCCGCAGGATGACGATGATGAGTAGCTGCTTCTTCTTCTTCTTCTTCCTCTTCTTCTTCTTCTCTCTATTCTCCGACTTTCTTGTTGAAATGTCTAAAGTATGTTGGCACAAATGATGACATCATCCATGTTGCATCATGGGATGATGTCATCCATCAAGTTGTCAAAAGTCAACATGACTTTTAGATATTTTGTAAATATCTTTGTAAATATTTGTTGGCTCCTTTTTGCTTTCCTTCTCCTCTCTTCTATAAAATACTGGAATACTTGTTGTATTTGTGTGAACATTTTTTAGATGAAAATAGGAGTGAGGAGAGAAAGACTTTGAGCTTTCTTGTAACAGAAGAAAATAGTAATACAAATATTAAGACTTTGTGCTCAATAGCTGTGTTATGCATTTTGGTCTTCCTTATGTTAGATCTGTATGTGTTTAATCTGTTGGATTCATATCTACTTTTCTGTCATTTGCTCATCAGTATTGCTTTGTTTATTTATGCAAGTAGGTTTGGCTCTGTTTACTACCAACCCAAAAACATAAATCTTCTGACCTTTCTGCTTTGGAATTCATTTCTTTTCTTCCTTCGGATCTGTTCTTTCTCTTTTCCCTCTTTCATTCCTTTCTTTTCGCAGCCTGAAACTCTCTACTGGGATGAGATCCCAAACCCCCGAAGGCAGAATCTATGAGACTTGCATAGATTCCTGCTGGTAGAATAGCAATAAACTAGTTTCGCTTTGCTGACTCAAAGAGGGGCTAAGCCCTGCACACTGTTGGCTCGTCTATCCATAGATCTGTCTAGGTGACAAATTTTCGGACCAACAGTTTTTGGCGACTCCGCTGGGGATCGAATAGATCTGTCAGACCTATGATGGTAGTAAGATAAAAAATCAGAAAAATCAGCAGATTGCTGCCTGTTTGCAAATCTGAACTTTTTGTTAAAAAACCCAAAAATTTGCAAAAGCATTCAAATTGAAAAATTTTCTCTGAGAGTCATAGATCTGGTCCAGTTAAAGATCTTTAGTTCACTGAGTTTTTGAAAAAATCACTATTTTGCCATAGATCTGAGTTTTTGACTGTTTGCAAAAAGTTTGAAACCCTCTGAAAAAAGTTAAAATCAGATCAGAAAATCAGCTTACTAATCTTCCCTGCCATCTTATCCTCATTATAATTTGTCATTTAACCGCAATCGGTTTTCTGAAGAGGATAGTTTTAAATATTTAGAAAAGTATTTGCTGCTGGTTTTTGTCAGAAAAACTAGAAAATCAGCAAGTACAACCAAAAAGAAAGTTTGAATCTGCGCCATAAATTTACAGATCTGGAAGGAACACTGGCGAGTGAACCTTTTACGCGTAGCAGGCGAGCCCGTGGAGAAGCTGATCCTACTTTCGATCTGCTTCAAAGGCACAATTTCAGCGGAACACCAGTGCGTTTTTCAGCACTAAGCTCAGCTAGCCGGTCATCCAAGAGTGTCTCACCTTCATGAAGAAAAATCCTTTTGTAGGGAGCATCCACATCCCTTTGTAGTGCCTTGCTACTCAGTGGAACTACACTTCCAGCTCGTGTTCTCTTTCTGGATTTTTAGATGGCGGTTCCATGGGGAAACGCGATGGGTCCTTTGGCTTTACCACATCCAGTTCACGCGCTCCCTCACGGAAATCGAAAGAATTTTCCTAAATTCGATGGGAGCGGAAATCAAAGCACGGATTCCCACATATCTGCATTCATCATGTCATGCAGTATTTTGGATGTGACCCACGAAGATGTGTCGGTTCACCTTTTTCTGGAAACCCTACAAGGACCTGTAGCTGAATGGTTTCAGCATTTGCCGGCCGGGTCTATTACCAGCTGGGCCACCTTACGGGATGCTTTCGAAGATAGATATAAGCCTTCAGAGGATGCATTTGCATTATTATCATGGATCACTCACCTAAAGAAGGAGGTGAATGAGACCATGCACGATTTTGTCGCCCGGTTCAATGCACTAATCAACCGTGTCCCTGTTGCCATGCTTCCAACGCCGAAAAATCAAAAGTGTTTCTTCGTAAACGCTATGAGCTCGAAAGTTAGTTTCTTTCTCATTTAGGAACGAGTTGCCACCTTGGTTCTCACCCAAGCCGCTGCCATTCGCATAGAGGATAATCTGATAATATCCGGCGAATTAAAAAAGGAATCAGCCAAGCCTAAATCTTTGGGCCCTTCGCCCACCACTTCGTCTGATCCAACATTCCAAAAGATGGAAAATGATTTGCTCGCATTAAAGAAGCAGTTGGCCCAGGCCTCTCCCAGTTCCTCATACCGGGATATCCCGCGGAGGAATTTCATTCCTAACAATGTTTCGCAAAGACCGCGCTTACCTACAGCTGCTCCGCGGTTGGCGCTTGAGGCCCCTCCGGTCAATGCTCTGGCCGAGATTGAAGAAGAAGAGCAGTATTATGAAGAACCTTCGTCTCAAGGCGAAGATGATCAAGATGTCGGTGAACCGACTGGTGACTCTACTATCGGGTATATGGAATTTGATGAGGAAGAATCTGACGAAGAAGAAGGTACTCAGGGTTATGCAAGCAGACAGTCATACGCTGTTTTTACTCGCTCACAAGGAAAAGAAGCAGAATTTGCTGCCCATGTCTAGCAGGAGAAGGCCATGTTAAACATGCCTCCGATCATTGCTAAAAGAGGTAATCCTCTTCCTACTCAACTCCTTGGCAAATCTTTTACAAAGAAATCTTTTCCCCCTATCTCTCCTCCAAATCAGTCCTCTCACATTCCTACTAAGACCACCAATCCTATTCCATCATCGCGAGGTGAGGGACTCATTCCTTTACCAACGCAACCCTTGGACGCGTTTGATATTATAGATCATGCAAAAAAGACCAAGATCCAAATGTCTGAAGCTGAGTATCTTCAGTCAAACCCCGAACAGCTTGTAAGATTGACTAAGTATATCCAAAGTCAAGCTGATATATCTAATCAGGTTTCCCCAAAAGGAATCCTATCCACTCCCCCTGAATCCCATATAAAATGTTGCTTCAACATCTGTGTCAGGCAAGATAGAACCTTTCTATCTGTCTCTGCTGATCAATGGTCACAAGTTGAGTAATTGCATAATTGATTCCGGGGCTTCTGACAACGTCATGCCGGCTAAAGTCGCCCATGCTTTGGGTCTCACCCTTACCAAGCCTTTTGGTAGGTGTTATTCCTTGGAAACCAAACAAGTGCCGTTGGTTGGCCAAATCAAGGACGCGCAATTTGCATTCGCGGCCTTCCCAGATAAAAGAGTAAAAATGACAGTCCTCGTTGCTGACATTCCGGCAGCATATGGAATATTGCTGGGAAGAAGTTTTTGCAGCGAAGTTGGTGGAGAAATTCATATGGACTGGTCCAAAGCTAGAATTCCAGTCAAAGGCGTAATGTAAACTTTGGAGCCAGAATCACAAAAGAAATACTTGGTTACCAGCTCTGAAGACCCCAAAGCTCAAATCCTTTTTGAATCATCAGGGATGGGGAATTACTTCTTATCTACCGAGACGGATAAAATGGGTGTCCTCGTTCAAGAAGGAGATCTTAATAAAATCTGGACATTGCAATTCGATGGGAGCTGTGCAACTAGTGGATGTGGCGCCGGGGCCGTGCTGATATCTCCTGAGGAAGAAGTCATTCCTCTCTCTTTCAAATTGTAGTTTTTCAACACTAACAATACTGCTGAGTATGAGTCTCTCTTACTCCGTATGCAAGCCGCAAAGGAAAGGGGAATAAAAAATCTAAAAGTGCAAGGTGATGCTGAGCTAGTTATAAATCAGGTCAAAAGGATTTACCAAGTGAAGAATGAAAGGCTCAGACATTACCATAATGCAGTATGGGACAACATCGAAGAATTTGATGATTTTTCAATAGGGGCAATTCCAAGAGCTCAAAATGACATGGCTGATTCATTGGCTGTTTCAGCATCTCTCATGCTCCCACACCCAGGTTTGAAAATGAACAAGTACACCATTGAGGTGGTTTTCCGCCCGAGCGTGCCAGATAATTCTCAGCATTGGCAGGTGTTCAATGATGATAATCAACTCATTGCCTTTCTGGAGAAGGCAGAAAATTTTAAAGAATTGCACTTTGAGGGGTCTACTTCCACTTTCCGCGAATCATTCACCAATCAGGGCGATGAATCTGAGGGGAACGATGGCATATGTCAGCTTAAGGGAAATAAAATTCCAAAGGGCCTGGTTTCTCTGGAACGCCTATTCGACAGGCATGACCGTTTTGTAAAAAAGAAGAAGCGGGACGACCCTAGCTCATCCCCAGAAACCGAACCGGTCAATATAGGTTCGATAGCACATCCGCAATTCGTGAACATTGGCAAATGTTGCACGCCTGAGGAGAAGTGAAAATTTGTCAAGTTGCTAAAAAAATATATGGATGTATTGGCATGGTCTTATGCCGATTTAAAGTCCTTCAAGCCGAAGGACATTCAACACGATATTTCATTGAAAGACGATGTCAAAGCCTTCCGCCAGAAGCAGAGGCACTATAATCCGAAGATTTCGGGCACCATCCAGGCCAAAATTCAGAAGATGCTGGACGCAAGAATCATCTTCCCTATCCATCACAGTACTTGGGTAGCAAATATTGTGCCAGTGCGCAAGAAAAACGGTGAAATACGCATCTGCGTAGACTTTCAAAATTTAAATCAAGCTTCGCTGAAAGACAACTACCCTCTTTGGATAATGGATCAAGTTCTGCAAGCAGTAACTAGATCAGAGATGCTGTCCATGCTTGACGGTTTTTCAGGTTACAATCAGATTGAGGTTTCACCTGAAGATCAGTTTAAAAAAGCATTCACTACTCCGTGGGGTACATTTGCCTACAGCAGGATGCCTTTCGGCCTAACTAATGTTGGTGCCACTTTTCAGCGGGCCATGGACTTCGCGTTCAAAGGTATGATGGGGAAAGTCATTGTGGTTTATTTAGATGACTTAATCGTGTTCTCTAAGCAGCGAAATGATCATTGTGATCATTTGGAGCAAGTGTTGGCCAGGTGCCGAGAACATGGGATTTCCCTAAACCCAAAAAAGTCTGTTTTTGGAGTCACGGAAGGGAAGTTGCTAGGCCATGTGGTTAGCAAAGAAGGAAAAAAGATAGATGCCGAAAGAGTTAAGGCTATTCAAAGCCTTACTTTGCCTACAAGCAAGACTGGTGTTCATTCTTTCTTTGGAAAGGTGAACTTTCTCAGGCGTTTTGTTCCTGACTTTGCCAAGAAGACCCATCACATATTAAACATGATGAAGGGGTCACCAACTTTCAGATGGAGTGAAGAGGGGAAAAGGTCATTTGAAGAAATAAAAGCTTCTGTTGCTCATGCACCAGTCTTGGTATGTCCCGATTTCTCCAAGGACTTCATCATGTATAGTTATGCATCTGAGCATACTGTGTCTGCAATCTTAATGCAAAAGAATTCAGAAGACATTGAGTCCCCGATTGCATTCATGAGTTATCCCCTCAAGCTTCACGAACTAAAGATGACTCAATTGGAAAAGCATGCCTTTTCCGTTGTCAAAGCAGTGAAGAATTTCAGGTATTACATTCTAAACTCGCATACGGTGGTGCTGGTCCCTGACACGGCGGTGAAATCAATTCTAACTCAGCAGGAGTTAGGAAGTTTGCGGGGAAATTGGATCGCAAAGGTCCAGGAGTATGACCTGGACATTAAACCAACCAAGCTGGTAAGGGGCAAGGGCCTGTGTCAGCTAATGGCTGAAAACAAAGATTCAGCAAACCCTGGTGAAAGGGGTGACTATACCGATGAAACAAGGGACCGGCAAGAAGAGCCTGATTCTCTCCCTCTGGTTCTATTTGTTGCAACTAGTGATGAGTGGTACTCCGACATCGCTTTCTTCCTTACCTACGGCGAATGCCTGATGCACCTAACTGAAAAGGAGAAGCACACTATAAAGCTCAGGGCGGATAAATATGTCATCTGGGATGACGGCTTATATAAGCGCGGGATAGATGGCATCTTCCTGCGATGTGTCGACAAGCCCCAGCAAGTAAAACTACTGGAAATTTTCCACAATTCAGCCTGTGGAGGGCATTTCTCTTCCTCCGTAACTGTACACAAGATCATTCGAGCCAGGTACTATTGGCCGACGCTCTTTCAAGATACACCCATCTGGGTGGCGAAGTGTGAACCCTGCTAGCAATTCGTCGGCAAGCCCAAGTTGGCTGCCTTTCCCCTAAGGCCGGTCATTATCAATGAACCATTCAGGCAATGGGGAATTGATTTTATTGGTGCACTCAATCCTCAATCGAGTGCTGGACATAGCTATGTCCTTACAGCAACGGACTACTTCACCAAGTGGGTGGAAGCCATACCTGTCAAGCATGCCACTTCTGAGGTGGTTTGCAATTTCATTAAAGAAAATATCATTGTCAGGTTTGGCGTTCCAAACAAAATCGTTGCTGATAATGCTTATAACTTCTCCTCACGAGAAGTTATTAGTTTTTTCTATGAATATGGGATAACCTTGGCTCACGCATCTGACTATTATCCTCAGGGAAATGGTCAGGCGGAATCTAGTAATAAGAACTTGGTGACCATCATACGGAAGTTAGTAGAGGAGAATCAGCGAATGTGGCACAAGTCTTTGTACGACGCTTTGTGGGCCGATCGTATTACTCCCAAGAGATCGCTCGGCATGTCACCTTTTCAAGTGTTATATGGCATTGATGCCGAGCTTCCCATTTCTGCGGAACTTCCTGCTCTGTGCTTGGCACGAGCCATAGAAGATGAAAATTTCCAGAATTCTCTAGAAAAGAGAATCATGTATTTGGCAGAACTTGAAGAAAAGAGGGTAAGAGTGGTCGACAGAATCACTGAACATCAGAATCAAGTTAAGAAGCTTTTTGATAAGAAGGCCAAGCAAAGGGATTTTCAAGTGGGAGATCTCGTCCTTTTATGGGACAAGCGAAGAGAACCAAAGGGCATGCATGGAAAGTTTGATTCCCTGTGGAGAGGGCCCTTCAAGAACAAGCAGCTCAACGGAGAGAATAGTTTCTATCTCTCATATCTGGATGGAACTGAACTCCCGCTTCCTTATAGCGGGCAGCATCTGAAGATCTTCAGGAAGTAGAGGTTGCTCTCTTCTTTGTAAAGTTTTGCTTTTGTTGTGTGTTTGCTTCCGTCGTGTGTTTGCTTTTGTTTCGTTGTGTGTTTTCTTTTTCTCCCCCTCTGGTCGCCCTTGTTTTTGACTCTATTACCCAATGGATAGGCACAAGTGATCTGGGATTCTCTACCCCCGAGTTCGCTCAGGGATAGTCCCCAGAAAGAGCCAGCTGTTATCCCGTAAAATTGACAAGGGCAATTTTACCGATAACCATACCGAAAATTTTGTTCCGATCCCTCGTTAGGGATCCCTTGTGTTCGAAACATTGTAAAATCCCTTCCCGGGAAATCTAGTTTTCGAACTTAGTCTTTTTTAGTGTTTTTGGCCGGGCGCATGAAATTGCTTTGCAACACTAACTTTTGATGTGGCCCCTTAAAAGCCTTTGGCGCATGGTTTTCAATGTCAACACAAATTTTCATGTGCCAAAGAATGTTGAACCCTCCCTGCATGTGCCAAGGCGCATGCGCTTGTGTTGGTACACCTTTTTTTGCGCCACCCTTTGGTGTGCCGAAGGGCGCACATAACTTCATGTCAACAATGCTTTTGGTGCGCCAAAGGGCGCACGCTTTCTCCTGTCGACAGCAATTTTCATGCGCTTTTCAAAAGTGGGTGGCGCATTAATGACCAGCTAACCTATATATATGGTTTGCGCGCCCAAATGTCATTTTCATTATTCGCTGAGCACGTGATTTTTTTGAGCCTGTCAGCCTCTACCTCGTCATTTTCATCGCCTTGTGGACCCGTTCACAAGTTTTTTCTATTTATCCAGGTATGAGGTCTCTTTCTCTTTCGTGTGTTTTGTGTTTTCAGTTCTTGGTGTGTTCTTGGTCTGGTTTTTAGCTTGCTAGTTGGTTTTGAAATATATATGTGTTGGCCTAGCCTCCTCCGTTTGATGTCTGCCCCCCCATGCTATCCTTCCTCTTTCCAGATCTGCTGGAGAAGGACGTTTTCTTGAAACAGTGGTTGTGGCCCTCCTGATCTAGATCATTTTACCCCACTGAGCCTTTCAAATAGGAACGAAGGAGTAGAAGGAACCTACATCATGTAAAACCCCCTTTGAAAGCTTAGTTCTCTGTTTTCCTCCTTGGTGCATCTGTCACCCCTGCAACATCATCAACATTTGCGCCCCTTTGGCGCATCTGACCGCCTTGTAATCTGCAACATCCCTGTGCCAGAGGCACACCCAGCCTGCTTATTGCATCATTAACCTCTGCGCCCTTTGGCACGCCTCTTTCACATGCTACAAAGTGTCAAATCTCGTGCCCCTTTGGCGCGCCATCCTTTTGTGCTGCATCACGTTTCCATGCGCCCTTGGCACACCCAGCTTCCATGCAACACAAGCTTTATCTGCGCAAGTATGAAGCTATAAAGGCGCAGGCGCATCCCCGATTGCAATAACATTATGTTGTGTAAACTCTTCGTGCGCCGTGCCATATCCCTTTGGCGCACGAAAAGTCAATGTTACATGATCCATCCATGCGCCGAAGGGCGCACCAAATCCCAATGCAACATGAAAATTCCATGCGCCCTTTATAAAATGCAATCTGCAACATCCATGCGCCATGCGCCTTATCTATTTGGCCTGCAAGTTGCAATTTTCATGCGCCCTGCGCCCTGAGCCTTAAAATCTCTAACTCTTTCTTCTGCTGACATTCCAATGGAAGATCAAATGGCTAATTCAACCTTTTTGGATTGGGTCTCGCTTCTTCTTCATGCAGATCAGCGACTGAGTTCAGAAGAACATATGTCTACATCCAGCAAGAGACCCACCAAACCAAGAGGAAAGGCTAAGCTTACAAAGGAAGAGATGAAGTACAAATATCAAAGGGTCAGGATGCCCGAATCACAGGCTGAATGCAGTATGGATGTCAGAGACTCAGAATTGGGTCACATTGACATGGAAGAATTCTGGGTTAGAACTCAGAAGGTTACGAGAAGTCCGTGGATGGAAAAATTAATAGGCAGTGCCCTGCACTTCGCCGGAGGAATCCCCGTCAGTGCCGTCAACAATGAATTCATAATGGTGATTGCACAATCTTACAACAAGGACATAAGATGTGTCGAAAACAACAAGGGCGAGGTAGTCATAAACCTCACTGCCCGTCATTTTGAGATAATGCTCGGCATCCCTCACCACCGACACTTTGTGGCCGTCAGCCAAGAAGAGTGCATCAAGGCCTGGGAAGACAATGAAGACCAATGCATGCAACTGATGAATGAGGTATACCTGAAAAACAAGAAGGTGGTAACCTGGTGGCCCCAGATTATCCACCGCAGTGATTTCTCAGAAGAGCTCAGTAATACTATTACTTTCTTGAGCAGAGTCTTCGGGCTTTCTGACGCCCACTACTTCCATAAATGGATGTTGAGGTACTTGGAGACAACGAATAAGAATGTGCCTGAGCAATGCTTTTGCTGGGGGGAGATTATAAGCAGCACCATTTCCGAGCAGTTACAACAGTTCAGCACAACGGGAGTATTCCATATGAACTCCTACGTGGTCTACGCTGTAACATCAGAGAGAGATTATCCAGGGCTAAACCGAAGTGGAATTTGGCCTCAGGTCAAGATATATGAATATTATCCAGAACTGAGGCTGGAGAATAACATCCCTCAATTCGCCAAAATTAATGATGCTTTCTTCTATCACATCACTTGCATGTTGAGGCCAAATCTGACTCATGGTCGTACGACCAAAAACATTGTATCAACCGTGGAGAAGTGGGGGGCCCTGTTCACCCAGTTTCCCACATTTACCTATCTGAGGGTGGTCAACTTCTTGGGCGAGCCAACCAGGCTACTGAGGTATGCTGGACCTAAGCTGATTCTGCTGGAGCTGTCAAGGCAGCTAATCACATATCACGAAAAGTGCCTGAAAAGAAAGAAGGGTGGAACTCCTTTCCCCCTCACAGTAGGCCGATACACATGCTCTTCTCACCACAAGGCGAAGGAAATGTTTGCAGAGCTGGAGTTACTCAATTTGAAGCATGACTTCCCAGCCAGGCCCACCTTCGAGCCAAGGGGCTACCTGCTAAGGGCTAAGCTTGATCCGATCCATGTCCCTCAAATTGAGGATATTTACATTGACGTCATCCACGAGGTGGAACTCAGAAGAAAGGATCATTCTCGCTTAGCATTGGTGGAAATTATCCAATACGGAGTGGCCATTGTCCCCAAAGGCTTCCAAATGACGGAAGATGAAGTAGACAAAGTGTATAATGACACGGAAGGGGATGATTGGCCCTTCCCAGCCATTGACAGAAGCAAGGATCCTCAAACAATTGAGGAGAGGGTCAAGGAGACTATGCGTAGAACAGAGCACTGGTGCCGCATGAACGGACTGATCTACCTCGGGGTAGATTTCACAACCTCCCCATTGGGAAATGCACCTCCAAGGTCCAAGAAGCAGTTAAAAGGCAAAGGTGTGGAAGGTGAATCCAGCACCATTCAAGAAGAAGCCCCCGAGAGTCCTCTTTCCACAGCGCCAGAACAGGTAATAACTCTAGATTTGCCAGAGAAAGAAGCAGCGGAGGATAGTCCCATACGCCCATCCACTCAGGATGTCGGCATTACTACAACCACAGAAGTCCCTTCTATCCCTTCTTCTTCTCTTCCTTCCCCTCCTCATGTGACTCACACAACCACCCCTTTGGTCGCGTCCTCTGTCCCTTCTTCTACTCTTTCCCCCACCTCTTCGTCTATCTTCTCCTCCCTTGCTGATTTATCTTCTTCCATTTCTTCCCTCATTTCCGGGCTCCCTTCCCTTCCTATGTCTTCTGCAGCTACGGTTTCCCTTCCTCTCGTGGACACTTCTTCGGCTATGCTTTTAATGCCGCTGCCGCGTGTCTCCACGTTTTTCCCCTCTTCTACTGTTGCCCCCTCCTCCTCTGTCTCTGGTCCTTCTATGGGACCAGCCTGGATCTCTCAGCAGCTAGGCCAGCAAAATAGGAAAGTTCCCATCACTCTGATGGACTTTTCAGTAATTCCAGCCAAAGGGGCAAAGAAGCAAAATCCTGTAACACGCTTCTCTCAAAGTGCTGCAGGTGAGAGAGTTATGGAAATAACATACCCTGATCCCCTCAAGGAGAAAAAAGATCTGTCTCCGACAGATTTTACTGTGACTCAAGTCACAATGGGGACGTCTTCTGAAAGTCTCCAGGGGGAAGCTCTTTCCGCAGTCGATGCCCTCTGCAAAAAGCTTCAAGAAATAAAAGAAGAGAAAAGGCTATTGAAGGAGCAGAACAAATATCTGCTTCAAGCCTTACAGAAGATGGGTAGTGCACCTCCCACGACTGCCGCCGAGACTTCTGAGCTTCTCAGCCAGGAGAAAATCAATGAATATTCAAAGATCAGCGAGTAGGGTATGGCCGTTTCTGCTTGGAGGAGCCAGATCCTCAAGGACAGTGAAAGAGTGATCGCCGAGTATGTCAATTCATATCTAAACATCAGAAAGGCGAACAAGGAACTCCAAGCATTAGCGGGTCCCATATCAGAAGAGCTAGAACATGCTAGACTCCAACATGAGGCCTTTCAACAAATGTTCGACTGTTCAGTCGAAGATGTGGTCAAGTTTGGAGTTTTTGGCCATCCAAGGGCCCTCAACAAAACCATGTCCACTCTAGACTATCGGATAGATCAGCTGGAATTTGTTTTGGAAAAGATAGACAAGGTGAAGGAAGAGGCCCTGGATGCGATGCATCAAATGGAGCGAATTGTTCTTAACATGTCTCCAGGGCTGCTCACTCCTTCCTTTACCATGAGATCTGCTGATGAAACTATCCGGATCTTCAAGGAGATTGCTTCTCAAGGAACAGGGCCAGAGGTCACATTTGACATTGAATCTATCAACAACCTACTGGCCTGTAGGGACTTCATCGGGTTCCTCATCAAGGCGGAGAAAGATTATTCTAAACTCCCAGAAAAGCTCATAAGCAAGCGGGAGACTTGCGAAGCAATCAGCGAACGACACAAGGATCCATCATAGGATCAATTTGGGCTCATGATTAACAAGTTTTTGGAATACCGCGCTCAGTTCCACATATCATCTCCTGAGCAGCATCAGAAGCAGGCAACCCCCTTTCGGCCGCAGGATGACGATGATGAGTAGCTGCTTCTTCTTCTTCTTCTTCCTCTTCTTCTTCTTCTCTCTATTCTCCGACTTTCTTGTTGAAATGTCTAAAGTATGTTGGCACAAATGATGACATCATCCATGTTGCATCATGGGATGATGTCATCCATCAAGTTGTCAAAAGTCAACATGACTTTTAGATATTTTGTTAATATCTTTGTAAATATTTGTTGGCTCCTTTTTGCTTTCCTTCTCCTCTCTTCTATAAATACTGGAATACTTGTTGTATTTGTGTGAATATTTTTTAGATGAAAATAGGAGTGAGGAGAGAAAGACTTTGAGCTTTCTTGTAACAGAAGAAAACATTAATACAAATATTAAGAATTTGTGCTCAATAGCTGTGTTATTCATTAGATATTCCTTACGTTAGATCTGTATGTGTTTAATCTGTTGGATTCATATCTACTTTTCTGTCATTTGCTCATCAGTATTGCTTTGTTTATTTATGCAAGTAGGTTTGGCTCTGTTTACTACCAACCCAAAAACATAAATCTTCTGACCTTTCTGCTTTGGAATTCATTTCTTTTCTTCCTTCGGATCTGTTCTTTCTCTTTTCCCTCTTTCATTCCTTTCTTTTCGCAGCCTGAAACTCTCTACTGGGATGAGATCCCAAACCCCCGAAGGTAGAATCTGTGAGACTTGCATAGATTCCTGCTGGTAGAATAGCAATAAACCAGTTTCGCTTTGGTGATTCAAAGAGGGGCTAAGCCCTGCACACTGTTGGCTCGTTTATCCATAGATCTGTCCAGGCGATAGATTTTCAGACCAACATAACCCTAGTAGCAATAGGGGCTAGTGATTGTGGAATGGAAAGTACTACATTCTGAAATGGGGTAGGGGTCACCGGCACTGGAGGTGGGAATGTAGCTACAGGTATGTGTAAGACATGAGGGGTGGATGAGGTTGTGTTTGGGGTAATCGTCGAGGGTATGGTGGATGTAATGGGTGCCACAGAGATAACAAACGTTGGCAGTCATAGCGAAGGTATAGAACCTAACTGTGAAATGACTGGGGGTAAGGTTGTAATGTGGGAAGCACAGAGCCAGATGGGGCTGATGCACGAAGTGGGGGTGTGAGAGTCATGGGGGGATAGATATGGGCATGTTGTATATAAACTAACCTAAGGCATCTCGAGTAGATGAGTAGGAGAGGTAAAACTGCAAGGCAGCAGGGGTTCTGGTCAAGGAGTCGTGTGAAACTCCTCATCTCTGGGTAGCGATATTAGTAGGCTGGATAGGATCCATGGCTGGTGATAAAATAGAAGGTGGTGAAGAACTAGGTGGGAGCGGTTGGAAACTGAGTGTGGAACATGAGGGCACTTCGTTTGTCTTCAGGTCAGCACCATGTGAACTGAGTATTGATCAGGTAGGGTTAGCTTCCCTATAAATGATATAGAGAATAGTAGGAATAGGTGAATCTGGTGATAAAAAAAAATGGATGAAGTAACGAATGGTGAGCTAGAATGTGACAAAAGGCTAACCAATGTCAGCTTAGGGAAAACTGACGCTGGTTAAGGGTAACCTGCTATCCGGTCACTGTAGAAAATAGACAGTGAGTAATTACAGTGAGGCAGAAGGCAAAATTTGACAAGTAAGCCAAATCTGGGGATGTGTAAAATGTCAAATGGGAAAAAAGGTGACAGTGACAAAGACTGTGGGAAAGTGGAAAAAAGTGAAGTGAGAACATTCCTTTTGAGTAGGTTAGCAAAAGAGACCCGGAACCGACGTTGGTTGGGTGTAACTAACGGCGATTAGAGGTAACTAATGACAGTTACTGTGAAATTAGATATAGTGATGAGAAAAAGTGGTTGTGAATTAAAATTTGATGTGGAATCAAAACCTAGAATTCTTATGAATGATGAATGATATGGCCCAGGGGACACATTCAGGTGAAGTCTAGAATACACCGAGCTATGAATGAGGAGCGTGCAAGGAAAGACATAAAATAAGTGTTAGAACGTGATCTTTCACCTCAACAATGCAAGCCAAGCAGAAACACTAAGAAATGAACGATCCTAAGAGTGCCCTTTTCTATTATGTTTGTTTAGCTTATGCTATTTAAGGATTGACACATGAATTGTAAAATAGATTTTTTGGTGAGGATGGCTTCCTACAAAGAAGGAGATCTAAAGGGTGAGGTTTAAGGTATGTTATGGTGGGGGGTGGGCTTTGCTCTGAAGTATGACTCGACAGAGTAGAAAACTAGGTGCCCACTGTGTCATGATCGTGTGAGTCACCTACAGCTTCTTCCAAGTAAGATGTTTATTTAAGAATGTATGTATTTGAATTTTTGTGTGGTTTGGTAAGACTCAAAGAAAGAGAAAATGATAGAAGTGATTTTCTATGATTTATTTTTCAGCCATCAGCTGGTCATGACCTCCAATGCATATAGGTTGTCCTCAATTAATGTGAGCTAATACAGATAAATCAAAATGAAATGTGATTGTATTTTAAACCCAAATCAAAAATGTGAAATTGGATGACACAATAATAGATGAAGAGGAAGAGGGATGCTCTTTCATTACAATGCAGAAAACATGAAGAAATGATTCTTTTTAAATACACCAAAAGAAAAGTTTCCTTTAGAGCAAATAGAAAGAAGGAAGTGGATTACCAGGGAAGAAAATTAGTGTGTACGCTTTTTTTTTAGAAAAGAAACAAACACACAATTTTTTCCTTGTAATGAATGAAATGCAAGGAACCTCGGATGGCTCCCACCGGGCATGCCAAAATGTTTCACCTTTTTCTTAGATTGATTTCTTTGAATTGTTGACGAAACAGATACGGTGATGGGCGTAGGAGGAATACCTGTTCAGATGTCGGTTGATGGGTTGTTGCATGCGCATGTGACTTCCAAATCCACATCCAACCATGAGAGCTTCCTTCTGTCTAGGAGGAACTACTTGTAATGAAAACAAAACCACCAGAAGGAATTAAACAATATGGGGCAGTGAACTACCTAGCGTGAGCTAGATCCCGGAACCATGGGACTTCCTATATGGTTGTTAGTCCGCTATTTTGAACATAATTAATGTTGTAAATAATGTAAATCCTATTGTTATTTTAAAATGATTTAGGTATCTCACTAAAAACATAGTAAGAAGTAGATATCTAATCTAACATGCTAAGCTAGAATAGAATCCACAGGTCAAAGTGATAGGTTCTGGGTCTCTGCAGGTCTGCTAAAGGTCTCGGGTAGGTCATAGGTGAGTGAGGGTGAGGTAAAATTAGATGGGTAGGTCTCTGTTTAAGGCTGTGTGGGCAAACACGAGAGACCGATGTCGGTCATGGGGTTATCTGACCGCGGTTAGGTATAACCGGTGATGGTTACTGTGATATCTAGAAATGTCACATAACAGGGTTTTTGGTTTCCTTTGTGATTACACAAAGGATTTTGGTTGGTTGAGATGAGGTAATGGGTGACAATGGAGTAGGATTTTATGCAAGGTTTTTGATAAGTCTATGAGAGGTGACAACATGTTGGAGAAAATCAATGATGGAGCAAGATGGACAATGATGTGGTGATGAAATAGTGATGAAAATGAAATAAACCAATGAAGTATGACATTATACTTACTTGGATTTCATGTCCTCGTGAAGTATGTGTGTGACAGGATGGAGGTGTTGATGATGGGTTTTAAAGGTCGCAAGTGATCACCAACTGAAGAAAATATTCTGCATGGGCTGCATGCTCACTCCTCTTTTTCTTAGATAGATCCAGAATGTGTCTGAGAATGGCTGTGCAGGAGAAGATCCTCAATCTTCTTCCTTGGATGTGAGTTCTTACTGGAATTGGCTCTCTGAAGATGTGTTACCTCTCTGAGATTTCACTCTTGTCTCGTCAACTTTCTTGCTTCCAACTTTTGAGTTCCAATGTTTCAAGTTCCCAACCTTGATAATAAGGTTGTTTTGGAGTTAAAAAGGAGTAACCGACGGTGGTCTAGACTTAACTGGCGACGGTTAGGGGTAACCGACGTCAACCAAGGTGGGATTGTCTAGGTTTACTAAACTTAGGGGAGATCCTTCTGATTTTCTTGGATCTTCATGTTGTTATCCCATGTAGATTAGACTGGCAAATCCTCTTGTGAGCATGTTGGAATGTGGTTAGAGGGAATGTAGGTATTGATTTTTAGGGTTTGGGTAAGTCTTAGTTAGTTATGGTAACTTGCTAAGAATAGGGTCTTAGGTTGAGTCTAGCTTGGTGAAGTGTCTAAGTGAACCATATGTGTAGATATTATTTAAATAAGATATTTAAATAATAAATATAGTGAGGATAAAGCATTAATTTAATTTAATTAATTAAATTAATATTAGTGGGGTGAAGGGGGTCATGGCTAGGTAAATGTAATAAAGGGTGCTTATATGGTCGAGGGATGAAAGGGGAGTGTAACCTAATTTTAGTGTCTACATATAGGCATGAAATATGGCATCTCAAGAATCATCGAGCCCCAGGTGGCAATGCAGAAAGTCATGTCAACTGAGGGAGATCAAAGTGCTAAAAAATTAGCACAGCCACATAAAAAAATCCATGGCTGCTGTAGACCTATCGTACAACTAAAAAATGAGTCCCATTCAAAATAAGCATCACTCAAGTGGATTCATGAGAAGGGGTCCATAGATATTATCAATCTATAAGAACATCATCTGAACGTTCAGAGAGTAGCTCTACAGAATTCACCCCTAAATGATCACATAGTTCAAAGGGAGTATGCAGAATTATAATTTCCAGGTGAGCTAATGAGTTTAGCACCTAAGAAGTTTAATGGTGGATTTCATCCATCGCTTGTAGTTCCCTGGCTCATTCAAAGCATATTTTTCTAGGGCACCCTATTAGATGATCACTTCAGAACTTCATGAGCTCAAGATTAACAGTTAGAGGAGTTGCTAGATGAAGGGTCTCATGCACCCTAGTTTATCTATTTGGGGAGCGCCAGTGCATAACTAGAGAATGAAGGATGAAAATCATAGGATATGTATCTAGACTTGATACATGCTCAACAATAGACTGACAATATCAGAACCGTTAATCTACCTTGATTAAAGGTATGGTAGAACACATATGTATCCCATGATCTTCAAGAAGCGGTTGAGAGAACAAAAAATAGGAATTCTATCAAAATCAAGTGATCCTAATGAATTAGTGTACCATACCTTATAACCAATATTAGATGACATGAATTACATTTAATAAGATAAACTAGGGGACAGTACATTACCTTGTGAATTTTGAGTACCATTATTGTCCGCTTTGGTTTGACTCAATGGAACAGCTGTCATCATGAGAACTCATGAATAAAGTAGTTCATGACTTTCTTAAAGGATCACATTTTTCATAGTGTGAGTAGATTAGGAGCTGGATATGGGGATACTCATTTCGAGTGTGTAACACGTAATAGCAAATAGATGCAAAAGTACTAATCATGTAGTGAGACTAGTAGCAAGTGAGATTAGTAGAAATGTTGCAATAGTGTAGCATCTTTCAATACAGAGATTCAGGACTTAGGTACTAACATTATTTTAGGTCAGATGGTATGTGGGTAGAAATAGATGGAAGATTTAGACTAGGACTAGGAGTGGCCATATGGTCACATAAGTGACTAAGGGTGAGGAAGCTACAAACTAGAAAGTTTCTATTGTAAGGAGTGTATGATGTCATCTTCTCTTAGAATGTAGGGAGTGGTAAAAGAGAATTTTGTTTCAACCTACTTACAATTTTTCTTCCTACAGGACATGTTATAATGGAAGTTCATAATTTTTAAAAAAGTATGAGAAGGCCTTAATAGCAAGTTACGTAAATGTGAGACCATGGTACCCTCCAATCTTGGCAGTACTACACCCGACACAGGATTTTGTTGCTAAAACCGAGGTGCATCACTAGAAGGTATTGGGATAAAAGGTTGAGAAGTAGGAGGTATGAGGGTGAAAACCCTTAGAGTCACATCAAGGGGAAATCACCCCTTATGAGGTTAACTATCCTACTCATGACTTAGTGCTCCCAGTAGTCATTCATACTTTGGTGGGGTTGAGGGACATTGTCCCTTTATGCCAAGCCAAATTTTCCCTTAAAGTGGTCTTTGAAATGATTCAAAAAATAAATTTTAGTAAACAAAAATATTCTCCTCCCTTTTGACAGGAAAATTTCATGTTAGTGACTTTTAATATATTTTCTCTCTTTGAGAAAAACATGGATATTCCTTTCTAATTACATAAAATCCTAATTAAAAATTCATGGTCCCCGCATTTTAGTAGGTGATGACATTGCTTCTTACTTGTTTAAAAAATGTCAAACAAAATATTGAGAGGTCAAGGGGATTTAACCCCTTGACCATCTCTCACACCAGGACAGGTTTAGATGAGGCGATCCTCCAGATTGATGTTATGGATATCTCACAAGCACATAGTTGGGGGCAAATATTTAGGATGCATGTTAAAGTAACCAAGTTGAATTATTTCGATTCCATAGGAACATTTATGTGCTACATGGAAGGTGATCTACATAGTTTCATCCTTACTGAGGCTCATCGTTTTTCCATGCAGTTTAACACATCCACCAAGTGAAGAAGTATTCTTGTGGTCATTGTGAGGGAGTAATATTTATTTTTTATAGAGAATTATGTCATGACATGGGCCAAGCCATTTGTTTAGATCACTTATTAATCCTAAGGGAAACAAGACATTCAACATTGAGTTGATTCTCAATAGGGCATAAATCTGATACTAGTCCTACATGATGTTACTGATTGGAAATTATAGATGCTGAGCTCCATGGATTTCATAGTAGGACTTCCTATGTCCTCTTATCCACTCATGATGCCATTATGGTCACTCGAGTGGATAAGTTGACCAAGGTTGCACATTTTTTGCCGACCAAGGTCACCTATAATGCACAGGGCATTGCCGAAGTATTTATGAAGGAGATTTTTAGATTACATGGGATCCCAAATTATGATCATCAATGACAGAGATACCATCTACACTTCAGTTTTCTAAAAGACTTCTTTTCAGAATGCCTTGGGTACATAGATTAATTTATAGCTCAGGGGACATGATCATCCATAAGATAGATGGAACCAGATAGAGAGAGTTAATCAGGTTCTTGAGGACATGTTGAGGAAGTATGTGCATGGACTAGCAGAAGAAATGGGAAGATTATTTGCATTTAGTTGAGTTTGCCTACAAAAATCTAACTTATCATAGTTCCATTGGTATGGCTCCCTATCAAGATTTTTATGGTTGACCTTAAAGGACACCTTTGAGCTGGGACAGACTTGATGACAAGATCTATTCTGTGGACTAGCATTAACTTCAAATATTTCAGAGCAGTAGGTTGTTCATGATTTGATAATGTCTTGAGTAAGGATAGAGCATGCCAGAAGGCATATGCAGACACCAAGAGGATTGATCTAATCACTTCTCAATAGGTGATAAATTCTTCTTGAGAGTTCATCCGCATAAGAGATCCAATCCATTATGGAAAGGGTTCTAAGTTATCACCTCATTTTGTGGGGCCTTTTGATATTCTTGAGGTCATCGGTCCAATTTCCTATCACCTAGCTTGTGCCACCAACGTCATTGTACGGGCCCAATTATGTTTTTCATGTTTCTACTACCTACGTAGATATGTATCAGATGTGGCTCATGTTTTGGATTGGTCGGCATTATTTAGGTAGAGGATAGAGGACAATGGAGACTGGAGCTCGTACGTATACTGGAGCACTAAAGGTTGGCCCTTGTGGGGTTGAGATTTGGACCAGGTTAGAGTGTAGTGGGACAGATATGATGAGACATGAACTACCTGGGAAGGATGATACACCACTCAAGGGCTAGATAGCCTCTATCTCTTCTAGTGACTTCTCAGAGGAAGTCTAATTCTAGGAGAGATTTTGGATGTAGTGCCCACATTTTTGTAGCTCCAGTTATCTGTTGGTTCCTTTTATGCATTGACATGTTTTGACTGAGACTCTGATATAGTTTGGACATTATGCTATGTTATTTATCCTCATGGACATTATGGTAATGTAGGCGCATAGCACCAATTGGACTAGATTAGTATATTGATATATTCCTTATGATGTTGATTACATTAACAGAGTTACATGATAGTGAGATTTATTTGGTTAGATGTTGATTTCTTGTAGTCGAATTGATCAATGATATAGTTTTCTGGATTTATAATGGTAACTCACTGCTAGCATAGTTGTACTGTCATTGTAATTATATCTGTGGATGATTCATGGTGGACTATGTGTATAATTGTATGTGTTGCACTATCAATTGTATAATGATGTTAAAATATTATAGGTTTGATTTATTTTGTGACTAGTAGACGATGTTAAAATATTATAGGTTTGATTAATTTTGTGATTAGTAGATGATGTTTAGTGTATTGGATAGATGCGGTTAATGTGTGCAATGAGTGTGCAGGTGATAGGTTATAGGAGAACGTGGGTTTCAGGGCAGCTATGTAATTGTGCATAAGTGGCCCACGGGCTAAGTCCTAACCATGCTAAATTTTTGAGACCTTAGAGTAGGCATATTAATTGGGCACCACGAGTGAACCCTCAATTGTAATGTATTTATGTCTTGTAAAATTAGTTATGTTTAGGGTGTGTTTTATTTATGTAAACTAGTTTAGGGGTTTAATGATCTCATTTTAATTTAAGTGATGGTTTTGGGTTAGTGTGTATGTGTTGGTAGAAGGGATCGGGGCCACATGTGAACCTTGGGTGGGCCCCACACCCTCTACCCTTGTGTCCAAGTGTGCAAAACCCGAAATTGGGCTATTTTGGGCATTTTTAGTGACCTCTTTTTAGTTTGGAAGTTCACTTAGCATGAAAATGGGCCCTTGGACCCTACCTAATAGGAAGTGGGGCTTATTTCCAAGGCTTGGAGGGATTTTCCCTCTTATTTTTTCCTTCCTTTAGTCACATCCATGTAAGGTGGATGGGGAAGTGTGTTTTGTTAAAAGTTGCTCCACTTTGTTTTATTTACATTTTTAGTATTTTGGGTGATAAGGGCTAAAAGGTGAGTTTACTTTTACTTATTTGATTTTTGGGAATGTTTGACTTGAGGGAGGAGAGGGGGTGACACTTTTCATTTTCCTATTGGTGAGGAAACTTTTGGGTTCCTCTTGATATTCTTCCTCATGGTGAAGGAAGGGGAATTTTTCCTCATTTTTTTTTAGACTTGGAGAATTTTTGGGGAGCTTGAGGATTGCTTGGACAAAGTGGGAAAAGCTTAGAGTCTTGGAAGCTTGTAGAGGTAGGATTCTTAATCCCTCTTTCCTTGTTGTTACTTTTATTGATAGCTATGCATTTGTCAATAAAATAAAGTGTGTGAAATTTTATGTTGTAAAGCTTGTATGAAGAATGTAGTCTTGGTTGTTTTTTTTGTTGTTTTTATTGTATTTGTTTTACTCTCCACCATAATATGGCTTGATGGTTTTTGGAGAATGTAGGGGAAGAGAGATGGATTTCCCTCTCAAAACTCATGACTTGTTGGTCAAGCCATGAGAGATTCCTTCTCATCCCCTCATATGGTTTGAGGTGGGAGAAAGGTTCATATGGCTTGAAATCTTTCCCCATTCTTGGAGAGGAAACCCATTGGGTTTGAAAATACTCCCAAGAAGGATTTCATTGACATAAAGGAGAAATAAGGAGGATGAATGTTGGGAGAAATAAGGAGGTTATAAAATATGTATTTGGTGTATCCTACGGTTGGACACCTTTGTTTTTGGGCATCATATTTCTTCTCTTCCCCTTTTTTGTGAGGGTGATACTTGTTTCTCCTCATAGTGTTGTCTCATCATGTGTATTATGTCTAAGTGTTTGAAATGTTGCTATGTATTCTTGTTGTGTATATCCCCTTTTTACTCTGTGCACATTATGGAAGCTAGTTCCTCTCTCCCATGGGCTTTGGGGAGGCTAGCATGACTTCCAACCATGGAAAGGCATGAAATGATGCCTATTTGGTTGGGTGGTAAACAAGCCATGTCTCTTGATTCAGCATTCTTAGAAGAACAGTCAAGGTTGAAGACTTAAGGATGAAGTTTAGTTGGAGTTGTGACTTTTGTTTCTTTTATCCTCAAAATCATTGTAAATATTACACCTCATTGTAACTACGCTTTATATGGCTGATTTTGGATAGCCTCATCTTGTAAACTTATCATATTGTGATTTGAAAGTCTTGTAATACTATATGTATCTTTTGTTTTGTAACTCTTCTTTATTGTTAAAAAAAATATGAAAAGAAGGAAAAAAGAAAGATTACAATATTAAAATCATGAGTTCTTTTATTTTTACTTGTCTTCATTTAAAAGGTTTTTTTTTGGTGAAATCTGCAATTATCTAGTTATGCATTACATGTTAAATCTGAAATATTTAGTTTTCTTACTTTTAAAATGAAAAAAATAAAATAAAATTGATGGCACTACAGAGTCTAGAAAGAAAAATAATGACCAACTGTAGAAAGCTGTCTGTAAAGAAAAAAACCACAACCAACAACACATCAGCAAAAAGACAACTGATGTACAGTGAACAAACAACAATGGCACATCAACACCATTGGAAAAGAATCACTCTGTGATCCAGCCATGAAAAATTCTATAATGTAACCTGGCCGAACATTAACAAAGAAGATGATCTAGGCGTAGAGTTTTCCCTTAGGGTGAATTTGTTTTCTTTTTGCTGACTGTTACCCAGCCTGAAGGATCCTCCACGGTTGGAGGAGAAGACCAAGGAGGAGTATTTTCCTTAGTCACATTTGTTCCAGTTGAGGCAGCCTCGTTGACATCTAAAGAGATATATTTATTATTTTCCTTACTACCCTCAACAACTTGTGCATTATTTATGTTGCTAATAATATGAGTTTTGGATAGAGGGGTTTTCAGGGCTGAATCGGATTCAGCTATGGTATTTTCTTTTGATTCAAGATCCTTTTTAGCCACAAAAATCAGGTGTTCTGGGAGTGTATCTTTCCACCAGTTGCGCTTCTCATGTTGACTTTTTTTCATCCCACAAGTAGTAGAGGTGTGTCCTAATCCAAAACACCTTTTACACCGGAAAGGTAGACCTTCATAATCAAGAGTTTGTGACTAAGATCTATTTTGCACTCTAAGGTATATGGTAATAGGAAGATTTTTATCCGTGTCAAGTTCCACCAGGATCCAGGCATAGGTAGTATGGGTGTAATTAGTGGTTTGAGAATCTATATAGAGTGTAGTATCCGAGGTATTGCCAATGGATATCAGATAGTCATGACCCTAGAATTGGAGAGGTAAATGGGGCAGCATGATCCAAACAGGTTTCCATTAGAATGATTCTATGTATGTGTTAAAGGATGGGAACTAAGGTTTCATGACCAAATATTTGGACTCGTAGGTCTAGAGCTTGGAAGAAATGATGTCTTTATCAGCTATTGAAGAGAAAAACATACTGAAAATGCCTTTAGCACAAAAATATAAGTCTATATTACTAGTTAAAGATGGAGTCCAATGCTTAGAGATCCATGCATGAAGAATAGGAAGGCTGGGCCACAAACCCCTGAATCTATAAATCAGAGCATGCTCTTTGTAGTAAATCTCAGATGAAATGACATCTTCCCCAAATGTAATACACGGGGTGATGTCTGTAGGTTTCATGGAGGATTCCTTACATTTTAAAGACGTCTTTGAAGGAGGTTTCAAGAGGTCTGCGCCTAATCTCTCTATCCAACATTGGAATAATAGGTAGATCTCCCTATTCCAGTGCACCACAAACAAAGCCTTTCCTAGGGAATGCCCCCAGATGGTGCTTGAAAATGGCTAGGGTTTGCACAACTGTTCGGTGGTAGACGTACAGTCGCAACATTGTTAAAGGCAAGGTCTATCCATGACCAGGGAAAATCCCTTGAAGCCAGATTCAAACCCCCATTATCACCATTTTTTGGCTGAGGAGCACTAGTCAGATCCTTACGTGGATCAGTAGCTACAGGGTTCGTAGGCTTGCATGCAACGAGGGCAAGGGCATGCATAGAGACCATTTTTAGGATTTTTTCAACTAAAGGATAAATCTTAACAGGTAGAAATCTAAGGATTTTTTCAACTATCCTCTGATCTTCTATGGTTTTCCCATGTGATTTTATTTGATTACAAGCCCAAAAACATGTGTAAAAAATTATTCTACTGAATCTGAATGTTTCATACTTAGATTCTCAAAATATTTTCTAAGAAACTGGAGTTTTGCTACTTTAACTTTATCCTTCCCTTGGTATGCGACTTGGAGAATTTCCCATGCATCCTTTGCTTGGTTTTCTACTGCAACTCTAGGAAGAATACTCTCATGAATATCTCGATGAATGTAAAAGAGGGATTTTCCATCCTTCTTCCTTTGTTCTTTCAAAAGATCCTTTTCTTCTTATGTCAATGTGTTGAATGCTACCGAATCTGAGGGTTCTGTATACCCATTTTCAATAATATCCTAAACATCTTGGGATCTAAAAAGAGCTTTCATGGTCAAGCACCAATATTCATAATTTTTTCCATTAAATTGGGGAGTCTGTAGATTAGACAAAGCTACTCCAGATGTGGATGCCATTAATGGTTGTCAATGAGCTCTGCAGATATTTGGAAACACTGCAATAACTTTAACTTGATGATTAAAAGTACTTGCTCTGATACCAGATGAAGGCAAGAGGCAGGGGAAGAGAGATGCACACCGGAAATATGAACAAAATGAAAATGTAATGTGAAACAATAAAAATGGAAAAATACATGCACATCAATGGAGGACACAAAACAAAAAATGCACAGCTCAAAACAACAATTAAAATCAGCATATATTTAGATTTCTAGAAATATTTTTGCAGAGCTTCGCTGCTCTGTTAGATTCTTCTTCTTCTTCCCACACTTCTCTATTTTTCTTCTCCCCATTACATTGAAAATGTAACACAAAAATAATACATAAAATAAAAATTACTTCCTAAATCTTGTGCACGTCAGAAGTCGATACACCTGCACAAAACATAAATTCATTTCCAAATTTAGGAAGAATTTCATAATCAAATCTCCACATTCCATTCAATGCATATCTTTTCCATTTGTCTAAATCTACTTTATCACAGATCTTCAAGCTGTCAGTTTTCAATATTGAATGGGGGGGCTTGAGATTATTTCTCCAACACTTGGGAGCCCTTATTTTCAAATTTCCTAGCTTACTACAAGCACGATTACCCAAACTCTGAAGATTAGGGTACAAGTCCATAAACTGTTGAAATATTGCATCATTCAGAACCTGAATATCATACCAGTAGCATGCTTTCAGATATTTGGATTTAATACTCCTTTGCAGATGGAGTTAAAAGAATCAATCTTTCTTAAATTTCACTCTTAAATTGTAGGAAATTTGAGAAAGAAAGAGGGCAGGTTTCCCCTATAAATGTCCTGTCGAACAATAAATCACTAAAAAATTCCTTCTCTGTACACTTTGTGTTTAAAGGATTGTCTATGTGTACTCAATCTGCCTATGCTATTTCTATGGAGTTGTCAGATGGTAACTCACTGTACAATGTTTCGTTTGTTGTTTTTTATACAGACATTTCTTGTGATTTTCCCTGGTATTTGGTGCAAGGTGCCAAAAATTGATTCCCTCTTTACCATCTCCTGCTCTAGGGGACTTGGTGAAACCTCATCACAGTGCAGATATAGTATTTTATGCATAACGAGATTCAGTGTGCTTGGTTAAAACAACTGAATTAGGGATTAACACAGGAACTTTGAAAAAGACCAACTCCAAATCAGATTTTCCTTATATTTCTTTCCATGTGATTTAGAAGATATGAAAAACTATGAATTTTGATGTAAATTACATTAAATGTATCCAATGTCCATTTAGTGAGCATATAAACTAGGTAGAAACTCCCTCTTAACTCCAGTAAACAAGGTGAGTTTGGCTCCATCTACATAACAAATAGAATAGAAATGTTGCATAAACCAGAGCATTGACTGACCAAAGAAAGTGTGAATTGTTAAATTTGCATCAGTGCCGTCCAAACATTCAAGAGAAAAAACAAACTGTTCATTATATAAAGATATCAATCATTCATATTGAGTGTCAAGAAAAAACAATAGAGATTCTGGTAAAAAATGACTTAATCTGGTTAGAATACGACTAGGAGTGCAAATCACTCAAATAAAACTAAAAGCACCAAGTGCTTACATTGAAAATGTGCTTGATTGTAATTGTGTACAAAGAAAATTTTAAGAGCTTCTGAATCCGAACCTGGGCTTACACCTGACTTGAGGACAAACAGCATCTTCCTGAGTAAGCAGAGAACAATGGATGCAACAGCTCTTAAGAGTGGAGCATATCAAATGAAATAGACATCTCTGCCATGTTATAGGTACTTGGAGCATAAATTATGCTATGGTAAACCATTTTCTAACACCAAAACCAAATCAATAACCTCCAAATGCATAGATAACTATCATGGGATCACCACATCTTAAGGTTGGAATTCGAGAGCTAACCCCATCTCAAACTTGGAATTGAATTTTTTTACTTTCTCTCAAATATTTTTGACCATTCTAGATTGATCATTGAAGAAAACAATTTTATATCAACAAAGTCCTCTTGAGTACAAAATAGAAGAACTCTCTGCGATCTGGGCAAAAAGAACCCACAAAACAAATCATTTAAGAAAAACAATAGATCAACTGAAAACCTCATTTAAAACATGTGGCTCCATTGCCTCATTTGGTTGCTTCTCTGTATTGACAGCCATTTTTGGGTACAAATTTCCATTATAACCATGCTTATGGATGCTGTCTATAAAATCCTCATTCGTGACACATAACAGTCTAATGATTGAATAATCTTCCTTGGTCAAGCCCTTAGATACTAACTCCTCCATTACCCTGTGTCGAGGTCTTATCCTGTCTTCAAGACTATAACCCAGAAATGCAGGAAAAATGACCAGAAACTTTGAGCTAATATGCATATTGTTGATTAAATAATCAATCTTGGGCTTCAAGCATTCAGTTCGTAATCTAAGTACTTGTGGTTGTTTTGTGCCCATTATATAAATATCATTATAAGACAAGCCATAGCTCAAATAGAGAGCAATGGTCAATTGAAGGTTTTCATAACTAATTCGGGTAACAGTAGTCAAGGCATGTGCCAGAGGATGAGAAAAAGGCTCAAACCCTATCTCCTGTAACAAAGCTGATTTTTTGGAGAGATTTTCATCGAAAGACACACCAAGGAAAGTGGGGTATCTGATCAAAATCTTTGCAATCTGTTCCTTTTTCAAGTTACACTGTTTAAGATATTGAATTCTAGGTTTGAGTGTTTTTTCAATGCTCAAGCTTAGGATTTGAGGATAAGACATGATTATGGCCACAAGATCCTCTTCAGTGAACAAAGATTTCAAATATTCAACATGCCTTTCCATGTTCTTAACATTATATCCTAGTGCCCATGGAAAGCGCAAAACCAATTTATTAAGATGGTCCTTATCCCTACACAAATTCTCCAAAAGCTTCACCCTAGGTATTAGATCTCTCTGGACATTCAACAAAATAAGGGTCGAACGTCGAAGTTCAATCCACCAAAAATCCTTTTCCACCTTAAATACTTTCAAGACAAGTCACATGAATCACTGATTTTCGGCCTACAAATTTGATATGCGTCGAATTCAAATAAAATTGTAGGAAATCATTGAAAATCGCAGCTAAAATTGAATATTTGAATTTTAAATCAATTTTGAGGAATTTTTGAAATATTTCTAGATTACACTAGTAACAAAAGGGTTATCGGTCGCTAAGCTGCAAAAGGTTAGTGGCTGTTAGGAAAAAAAGGGGGGCCAACAAATAATCAAGGACCCTTTATGTTGCTCTTGTTACCTACAAAGTTTTTAGATAGCCAAATTCATTGAACTGCAAACACTAAAATTGAAATTTTTTGAATCTCAAACCACATCGAAAAATCATTAAAATTTTTCATCGCATTCATATGGAGCTTATTTTGCTTTCCCTTTTCTATCCAATTATTTTATCTGCTTTGTAAAACCTTATTTTTTTTTGCTTTGTTTTATTAGCTCTGTAAAAATTTACATGTAGAGATAATCCACATTACAGACATATACAATATGGAGAAGCTTCATATATGTTGTGTTGCGGAGATTCAAAGCTATGAAGGACACGCACATCAAAACAATGTGACAGTGTGTATAAATTTTTTGGTTTCAAACTATTTTATAAAGTTATAAAATCGTTTCTTATATAAAATTTTATAAAAAAAATATTTTTATAAGAATGTTGTTATTAATTTCACATACGATCTCATAAATTTGTATTCTTTTGAAAAGTATAATTTTAGTTTTATTATATATATATATATATAATTTTAAATTTATTTTGTTTATGAAAACATGTTTTTATAACTGTATGATTTTATTTTATATTAAATTTTGAAAGCTATTATAATATTTCTTAGAGTTGAATTTAATCACAATATGCACAATGGGCACTAAACAACGACATGTGAACTGAATGATTAAAGCCCAAGATTGATTATTTAATCAACAATGTACATATTACACATACTTTTATCCCACATTGGTGGCGTTTCAACGCCTATATAGGAATAAATAGATCTAGGGTGTAACACCCACTAATTCATGACACAAAGACCAACATAAAAAAGTACAGGATATTTTTTTTTGACTTGTTTGATGTACAAAATGATGTAACAGGTGGTCACAAGGGTTACGGCTAACCCTTCAAATAGCTTGACTCAATGATGACCTTATGGCCAACACAGAAACAACTAACACCCATCAAGGACAGTTCACTTTACTCTTTGACAAGACACCATGAAACAACTCAACCACAATATACAGTCACAGTTGGATACACTCCATGGTTTCCAATCCCGTAAGGTTATGCATTTACCAAAAATGTTTTTTTCAAGACCTTCCTTAAAAATCTACAAGATTCATGTTTGGTTTGAGCATTCTTCTCACAAAGGTGAACTTATTACTTTGGTAATCTAGACTAACTAGCTGAAGCACAAGATTTCTGAAAGAGGTTCAATTAAATACTGAAAAAGCTAACAAAATTTGTTTGACCGAAAGGGACACCTTTCATCTCTCACCAGGTTGTATTAACATGCCGAAGCTGAAAATATTGATCCAGACCTCCATTGCACAAGTGATGAGTGTAAGCTCTAACTGAAGTGGAATTCCATTACAACAGTTATCAAAACATCCTATAAAACACCAAGAGAGAGAAATTCATCCTTAGCGTAGATATATTATCTTCTTACGGGCTGCGCAGAAGAAATTTCCCCAGGCACGGAAGAGAGGTGTGGAAATAAATTTTCTTCTAGGGATGGAAGAGAGGCATGGGAGAAACTCTTTTTCTCCCAGGCACACAAGACGGGTGCGAAAGAGACTCCTTTTTCTCCCAGCGTGCAAGATGGATGTGGAAGAGACTCATTCTCTCCCAAGCATGCAAGACGGGTGCAGAAGAGACTCATTTTCTCATGGGCACACAAGACATGTGCACAAGAAGCTCTGGTCACACAAGACGGACACGCAAGAGGCTCTGGGAGCGCAAGATGGGTGTGCAAGAACTTCAGAAGGCCATAACTTTTGATAGGGAGCTCCGTTTTTAGCAAATGAGGACTTTTCAGAAATATTTCGATGTCCTCTTTACACAAAAACCTTAATAATTTAATTTGGATAAAGTTTTAAGGGTCAATTTTGAGAAAAATCTCTGCAGGATTATAAAATGAAAACTAGTGACATTCGACTTATAATTTTTTTTTCAATTCGGCTTCCCTCCTTTCTCAAAATGCAAAATAGACATAGAGGGTTTCTCTTAGAGGAATTTCGGATAGATTTCCATGTATAATTTTGTTGATTGAAGATCAATTCGAAATTTCTCAATTTTAACAGCGAAACAATTGTAGTTTTGCCTTTGTTCGATTTGAAAGGATCCTTAACCATTTTTTAAGTGGTTTAGTTTGTTTAGGGGTTCCTTAATCATATTAAGTTCAATTCAATGTTTCATTTTATTGTTCATTTTTGTAGGGGTCGTTCTGTGCATTTTGAATAAAATATTTTCCAGTTTGAAAAATTCTCTAATAGAGTTCTACAACTTCAATTTTGATTTGATCCATTTACATTTACCAACATAAATTTATGAATTCATTCTAATCCAATCACTACAATATTATGTTTTATTCAAATCATGCATTTGAAAGGGAAAGAGTAATATATTCTCTTCATACGCATTCCCTTTTCAATTTTCCAAACAGAGATTTCAAATACATTGCAAACCCAGATTTCCAATGAAGACAATATCATCTTAACAGAACTAAATAACTTCTATTGACTTGTATGATTCTTTTACAAAATTTCTTTTCCATTGATCAAATACAACTTACAAGATATAAATTTTTCTTTTCTTTCATCCAAAAATAGAATAAAAAGTAAATCTCTTTCACATTTCTAATTACAACTTTCATAATCAATACAAAACATCTTTCCATCACAAAAAGTCTACAAGGTCATCCACTTCGAAGTGGGAAAGGGTTACAATAAATAATGATCCCAAAAAGGACTGTCAAAACTGTCTTTTTCCTTTTCTCCAGAACAACAACATGAAGATTCTACATTTTTTTCAATTTTGATCACAACAAAAGCTGGGGAAAGGCAACGCTCTCCACCCAACCAAGACATCCAATGAAAGGAGAAGCCATCATTTTTCATTGGCCCCCCAGCCCCAACCACAATGCAATAAGAAATGTGTTTCAACACATGACAACAACAAGCTTCCACAACACAAAGGAAATCTTTCAACATGCACATTTAATATTAAAACATAGTCCAAAACAAAACAACAGTTTTACAACCATCTGAAAGACAGAAAACAAAACTCAGGCTTCTTCATGTAAGCCAAAGGAGCAAGAAACTATGGGGATGCTACTTATGCCTTCCAAAGGGGAAATAAGTATCACCACCTGAGAACAAACCACCAAAATATAACATTTCAAATCCCTGACATGCCCTTATGCCTCCCCCAAGTACCCCTTATTCCTCACATTTTCTTATGCCTCCCCAACCTCTTATGGCACCCCATAATGAGTAAATAAATGCAAGCTATTTCTTTATAAGGTGGAACCCGAATCCCAACTCCCTCCACATTTATATCTCCCCAAAAACACTTATTCCTCCCAAAAACTAAACCCCATAGCCTTCTCCTATCCCATTCCTAGGCCATCTGCCCAACATCCCACACACAGTAACAAACATACAAACATTCAACATCAACTTACACATCTCTTACACATCAATTACACATTTCTTACAACACTTTAATTTTAGGCCAACAACTCTAATAATTTTAGGCAAGAGCTCTCTAATAATTTTTAACAATATGATTACTCACATTAATTAACACACAATTTAATAAATAAGGAAAGGGGTCAAAGCACCACAAAATAAACACATGCAACATTAAACCAAGGAAAATAAATAAAAGAAACATAAAACCCCTTGGTAACATTTGAAGGTGACCCCCCATGGGAATCCCTAACCATAACCAAACACACAAAAACAAATAAAGTTGCCATGGTGACCTTGTTGAATTCATCTAGAGTTCCAAAGTGGTTGGTCTCTAATCCAAAACAAAAATACCTCCTTTGGCCTCATGGCTGCATAAAAATATCCAATGGAATATAATATACTTCCAAAGTCATCAATATATATGTGAATCACAACAATCATCAAGCCAATCAACAGTGTCACTTAAAATTTCATCAACAACTATATCATCATCAACAACTATATCATCATCAATTTGGTGTTTGGAGCTAGTGCACATAAACAAAGCTGAGTCAATTTTGTGCTACCTTTAAACATATTTCCACAAAATTAAAATAACTCCATAAAATTAAAATAACTTCATAAGCTCATTCCTCATACCACAGATCGAATGGATCAACTGATGAATTCCTAGAATCTCCAATTCTTCCATTTTCCACTTTAATATATAGGGCGTGTCAATTTCATACGCTTTTCATTGACAATAAACCTAAATAGATCGTGTGAATGTTTTCATCATATTTCTGGAGTTCAGGTTTTTTAGGGTTTCTTAACCATTTTACAATGCATATTTAGATCTACAGTCATTATTGGATCTTCGATAGAAAACACCATACATGAGCAGTGCAGATAAATTCAATAGACCGTAAAGGAATATGCATATACTTACCGCAATTGGGTCTCCATTGTGAAAACGTTCATAACTCCAATTATCTAATTGTGAGAATTGGATTTATTCAGTTATGTAGCAATCATGTGAAGCCCATCTCAGCAAATCTTTTGTCACGGACCTGTAGAAAATGTCCTAAGTAAGAAAACACCTCATTTGATTGTAAACAGATTGTTATCTTGATGAAAAATTGCAGAGTTCTTATCTGATGACGGCCATTTACTTGATTGAAAATAGAGAGTTTTACGTTAGTCAAAAAACTAAAGAATCATATCATTTGATGAAAACATAAAAAAACATGCGTACACTGAGCTTGAGATTTTTGCCTTGTCTGTTTCTCCATAGAAAACATTTCATTCATAGAAGGACTCATTTTTCTTGAGACAACTTCCATCTGCTGCAAATCGGACTAGCCCAGAGTGTCAGTATTTGTGCTCTCCACAACATTAGAGGATCGGACTAGCCTAGAGTGTCATAAAAGTAAAAAATAAAAAAACTTTCTAAAAAAGCTTCAGTTGTGAGGAAAAATATTTCTTCTAAGATAGTAGTTATCTTTTATTGGAATGTTAGAGATTTTTTATAAAATGCATACTAACCCTTCGTGGACCCTCTACTAACTACGGTAAGAAGGAAATAAACAAACTACAAAACCATCTGTTGAAACTTGAAAAGAAAGGGGGGATCAACCTTATTTTATCCACCAATACATAGAGAGGGGGCATTCTCTCCGTCGATCGTTTCCATTGATTGAGCATCAACCAATACATAGAGAGAGAATTTTTTCCAGATTTATTTCACCTCTATATAATGAAAACTTCCATTTCAAGCCTGGTTTTTGAAATCATGGCTAGAGATAGTGGAGCTTTGAATAATGGAACTTCCACTGAAACGTCCTTAGAAGTTTTTCCCAAAGGTTCTCCACGAGGTAATGAATCTTCCCCCAATGTTGTTTTTCCTATTCCTAAGTTTAATTCTACATGCTAATGGTTAGGATAGTTCTGTCTCATTGGGTATTTTGTGGGTTGCATCCCCTTTGAAAGCATGCTCAAATCTTGGCTTAACTCAGCATGGGGCACCCATGGCATCCGGCTCGAGGGCGCACTAAACATGACCAAAGGATTTTTTCTTTTTTTTCTTTTGTGACCCATCCAATGTCCCAACCATTTTGAACTGTTCAACCACTCGGTATGTTCATGAATCCTTGCTGGTCATTTCTCCATGGACCAAAGAATTTGAGGTTTATGATTATGATGCACTTAAAGTGCCAGTTTGGGTGGAATTTCTTGGCCTTCCGCTACCTTGCTTTCATTTTCTATGTCAAATAACCTCTTCTATTGGGCAAGTGGTTTGTACAGAAACTCAACATTTGTATAACCCCTGTCCATAGAAGCGTGTTTGTGTCAAAGTGGAACTCTCCCAAGAATTGAAATATTTTGTGGAGATTAAGATGGGAAACATTTGTTATTCCCAACGTATCTTATATATCAATATTCATAACACTTGTTTTTGGTGCCAGCCTTCTGATCACACAATCAAGGATTACCCTCTTTATGTCCCTCATAATCACCCAACAACCAAGGTGGCTCTAGAAGTGGCCAAACCACCTCAAGAGGAGGGCTGGAAAATAGATGGTGGGAGTAAAAACAAGAATAACCCAGCATACTCTAAGGCCTCTAGTTCAAATGTTCAATGTGAGACAACTTATAAGGAACAACCCCATAGCCCATGAATTAAGGAACAAACTACCATTGCTGACTTGCTAAACCAGTTGCCTAAATTCTCCAGCATGCCCAAGGTGGCCTTAGTTCTCACGGAAAAGTTAAATCCCGTTTGTAATGTTTCCATTCTCCCGCAATCACCACTTATTTTAACCAATGATTTCCTTAGGCCCATCCAAAAGGGCCCAAAGTCCTTCTCGCCACTCCCAGGATCATAGCTCGGTGTTTAGTGTGGACTCTACTGAGGAGTACAACAATGAATATTTTGGGTGAAAAAAATTCAACTGCAAGATTTTCTAAAGCATGACAATGCTCAGTTCCTGTAGAACCAATTCAATACTTTAGATGGCTTGGATACGGATGACATGGTCCTTGATCACCATTTTCCATGAATTTCCTATATTGGAATGTGCAGGGTCTCACATACTCCAATTGGAAGTATATTTTTTGTGCTACTCGACAAAATTTTCCAATTTAGATGTGTTGTTTTAGCAGGAAGTGAAATTTACATGTTTTCAGTTAGAGTTGGTTTGTAAATCCATCTCGCCTACTATCTTGGCATTCTGTAGTAATCATGAGGGGGGTGTGGGAGTTTTATTTCCCTTTTTTCTCCCAAATGACGACCCTTTTTGATGGATCATGGTATCTACCCCACCAATCGTTCCATATTTAATATTGATGGCTCTAATGATGTGGCCGAAAGGGTTGATATTTGGTGGTGGATAGCTTGCACAATTCACTATGTGTATTGGGTTATAAGTGGTGAATTTAATATGGTTGAGCTACCCACCAATAAGTGCAGGTCATTTCTAATATGATGGAAAGATGATGAAAGAGAGGCATGGATTTTCATGTGTAATAAGTTCAATTTTTATGACCCTAATTCCTCTCACACTCTCATCTCTGAAGCGTAGTTCACTTGGTCAAACCCCTGAGGTGGATTGGATTAGTTTCTCAAATGGCTCGACAGAGATGTATTATTAAATCAATATTTCTTTGAGTTTAAAAATTTTTATTCCTTACCTGTGGAGGCCATGCCTGACTTTTTCCTTTCGAACCATTCCCTAATTCAATTTCTTATCACTTGGCATAATAGGCGCCCTTTTTGTAATAAAGGCCAATTTTTTCTCAATATTTCCTTGATGGAACTTGGTTCCAATCTCAACCACATCAAGAGGGTGTGGAAAATATCCCCTCATCCAAATCATAGTCAACAATTTCATCCACCTATGCATGGGCAAAAAATTTATTCCTTACCTATGGAGGCCATGCCTAAATTTTTCCTTTCAGACCATTCCCCCATTTGATTTCGTATCACTTGGCATGATAGGTGCCCTTTTTGTAATAAAGGCCAATTTTTTCTCAATATTTCCTTGATGGAACATGAGCCCAATCTCAACCACATCAAGAGGGTGTGGAAAATATCCCCTCATCCAAATCATAGTCAACAATTTCATCCACCTATGCATGCCAGCTAGGCATAATAGTGGGAGGATGTCATGAGTCAGATGATCAGATTTCTCAGAATATATGGCCAATAGTTGGCTAAAATACGGCACCGCTCATACTTCACTACCACCTCTACTCTTAGCAAAGTGGTGGTGGCACTCTAAGGAAATCCTTTCTTAGAAGCTCTGCAATATCAAGTGGCAGAGCTTCACCATAAAATTCAAACTGTGGATAATTACAATGCTCAGGGAGCCAAAATTCGTGCCTGCATGCATTGGCTTAAAGTTGGGAACTGGGTTTCCAAATATTTTTTTCTCTCCCTTAAAGCCAAAAATCCCTCTTAGTAAATTCAGGTCATCCTTGAGGTGAAAATCAGGTTATTGATAACCAGCTCATGCTTCAGGATTTTTTCAAACACTATAAGCTGGTGTTTTCAAGCTCAAGCTCCTTCTGAATAGTGATAAAAAAACTCTTGACCAATGTATGGAAATTGTGCCATGAAAATTATCCCCTTCTTACAAGGTGGCTTGTGATTGAATTCTCACCATTGATGACCTTCATGAAGTAGCCATGCATATGGCTAATGAAAATGCCCCTGGTTGTGATGGTTTCCCATGCAAGTTTTATAAGTTGCTTTCAGATATTGTTGACCCATACCTTCATCAGATTTATCTTGAAGGCTTTCAGATCTAGTATCTGGGTACACAAATCAACAAATGGAACATCAAATTCATCCCCAAACTAGGAGATCCCAAGAAAATTACCAGCTGGTGGCCTATTTCCTTGCTTATGTATCATACAAGATAATTGCCAAGGCTCTAGCTATTCGGTTACGTCATATCCTTCTCATTGTCATCCATCCAAAGAAAACTAGTTTCATCAAGGGGCACCACATCCTTGACAACATCATTTCTATTTGGTAAGGAATGGAATGGGGTCATAGATCCAATCAATCTATTATGTTCATTAAAATTAACTTTGAAAAATCCTATAGCAGGATTGAATGGCCATTTATTCTTCCTATACTTCAAGCCCTTGGATTTGGCACCATCTTCATTCAATCTATTTGCATGCTTTTTTCCAATGCATCTTCCCAAATCACCATTAATGACCATAGCTCTAATCCTTTTCACCTTATTCCACTCTATTCACTAAGGGTTCCCATTAACACCTACGATTTATGTGTTAGCTGCCGAAGGTTTTGGGTATCTTTTAGCCCAAGCCGAATCTGAAGGGTTCGTCAGGGGGATTACGTTGCCTTCTGCAAAACATATCTCAATTGATCTATGGTCACTTCACTTATGATTATTTCCTTACTCTCATTGAGGAAGAGACCTATATCCACAATGCCATACATTATTTGGATATCTTCTGTTTAGCTTCTGATTCCTCCATTCAATGGTTAAAAATGTAGTGTTACAGAAAATATTTCCTCCCTACGCCCACTTGTCTAGATTTATTTGATTAGAAAATATTTTTTCATGGTGATATTTTAAAATTACTCAATATTCCCTTTTCCTTTTAGGCATTTCAGGTGGAACTGTGCAAATATGTGGTTCAACAGGTGGAAAACAAATTGGAATAATGGATTACCGGGCCATTATCATTGGTAAGGAAATTCCAAATATATTTTAAGGTCCACAAAGCTACCCATATGTAGACACCAAAAATACGCACACCCCATTCCCACACAAATAATCAATTAAATATACCCATTCGCATACCATTTCACGACCTAAGTGTTTCACTCAGAATGTTTTGTTCCTTTTAGAAACAGATAAGGGTTGGGGCTAGGAGGAATACCTGTAGAATGTCGAGATGATGTGCGTGTACCGTAGAGAAAGATCAGGCTGACTACGAGGAACTCCTTTTTGTCTTGGAAGGACTACCTGCAAATAAGAACACAAGACCACAAGATTTTAATTAGACAATAAATGAGGAAACTGCCTTGGGCCCAGGAAATATAAAACTTCCTTTCGAAGGTGGTCAGTTCCCCTGCTAATATGAATTAACACAAAAGACTGTAAGATATCAATTAAATTGCTTTGTTGAACTGGGTAGGGGAAAGGCTGGTTATTGGTTATAGTCAGTATAACCGATGCCGGTTACTGATAACCGATGGCGGTTACTGATGACCGATATCGGTAGAGTCTAGGATCTGAAGGTTGGTTGTTTTGTGGGGTGTTTGTGTTGTTTGGTAGCTGTGTTATTTGTAAGGCTGTAAATGGGTGATATTAGGAAATGAGGTGATGAGAGGTAGATGGAGGATGGTTAGATGAAATGGCATGCTGGGTAGTGGATTCAGAAATGGATTTATGAGGACTGTGATTCAAAAGGCATAAGAAATGTTATAACAAAAGACATGCAAGATGTGACTTACTGGTTTTGACGAAGATGCAAGTTGATATCCTTTGCTGCAAACGCTTCTGGTTTCTTCACTTGTCTCTACTCGGTCAAGTGAAGATCTGGACTCTGTTGATCGCTCCCAATGATTTTTCTTGATTCAAAATCCTTCCACCTTGATTTTGGTTCGGGGAGCCCATTTACAGGGAGCCGATGGCGGTTACGTAACCGACGGTGGTCGAGTAGGAACCGGTATCGGTAAGGAAAAAGTAGGCTATTTTTAGTAAAATAGCCCACCTTCCCTGCTTTTCTCCCAAGAGATCAGTTGCGGGCTTGGTCAATGACTAGAAGGTCGGTTTTGGGTGCGAGAAAGGGGTCATTAGTTATGGGTGTAGGTGTGGACCAAGTTATGGGTCTTAATTAGGTTAGTTTAGGGTTAGGGCTAGGTCATGATGAAGTGGCAAAATGAGGTGGCAGGTAAGGTGATGTGGATTTATCCATTACAAGGTAATTAATAAATAATTGTGTAAGGTTTAGGTGATGAGGTTATATTGCGAGATGAGATGCGGGTCACAAGGGGTCATAAGACACAAATTTGGTGTCTACATTAGCCCCTTATTGTCATGTAGCTTGTTTTGTAAAGCTGCACGGACAATAATATGAAGTGGTTTCCATTGTTAAGGGTATAGGTAATCCCCCTCAAATCTATCACAAATTGAGAGAATGTGAAATCAGGGATAGGGTTGATAAAGGGTAAATGTTGTAGAGAGGATGGTAAGGTGGTGGGGTAGGTCCAAGGAAGCAGACGCATGTTGAAATGTAATAGTATGACTAGGGTACATGATCTGACTAGCAAACCAGCAATGTATAGGCAAAGGTCGATAGTTTATCCAAACAAGGGTGATATAATCCTGGTATCCAAGGCATAGGAAGTAGCTCCAGGGTATATAACAGGTAAGGTACAGGAACATTTAAGCATGTTCGGCAGTACCAAATGGTTGGTTTGGTTGAGATAAACGTCTCGGTCTAGGTCTAGGTAAAGTTGGTCGACAAATCAAGTCAAGGACCCTAATCATGCTAAAACACGAACAGGTGAGCTCGATTAAACAAAAGGTACATGATGGATGGATAAAATAAAACGTTGATTGTGGGTATGGTATTGAAGTGATACGGCCGTGGGTCAGGCCAAGTTGTTGGGTTACGGCCTTGGGTCGGGCTGGATGGTTAGGGTGAGGCCTTGGGTCAGGCCAAATGGGTAGGTTGAGGCCTTGGGTCGGGCCAAATGGGTAGGTTGAGGCCTTGGGTCGGGCCAAATGGGTAGAGCGAGGCCTTGGGTCGGGCCAAATAGGTAGGTTGAGGCCTTGGGTCAGGCCGGATAGGTAGGTTGAGGCCTTGGTTCGGGCCGGATGGGTAGGGTGAGGCCTTGGGTCGGGCCGGATGGGTAAGGTGGCGGCCTTAGGTCGGGCCGAATTAGTTGGTTGAGGCCTTGGGTCGGGCCGGATGAGTAGGGTGAGGCCTTGGGTCGGGCCAAATGGGTAGGGTGAGGCCTTGGGTCGGGCCGGATAGATGAACAAATGGTGTTCAGCAAAGGTGGATATAGGCGATGTGGGAGAAGAAAGGGTGATTAGTAAATAGGGGCAGAAGAAAGTTGGGTGAATAAAGACCAAAACCGATATCGGTTAGTGATGACCGGTACCGGTTATGTAACCGATGTCGGTTCCTTAGGGCACGATCTGACCGATGTCGGTTTCAATGGTAAAACCTATATAAAACAAAAATACGGCTGGTCATTGTCACTTTTGTTATTTGAAAACCAAATTGATTTGTCTGACGTGGAGAGTTGAGATGGAGGTTTATTATTTGAGTGGAGGTGGAGCTATATTGGTGGAGAGGATGTGAGTTTGTTTGCGGGCTCCGAGTGAGGAGGAGGCAGCAAGCAGTTGATTGGCCGAGGACCCAGCAGATCAGAATTGGAGCTATGGCACAGGAAGGAGGGAGTAGGAGGGGCTGGACCAGCTGGACCACCCCCACCCATCCCACCACGATGACGCGTCGTCGTTCGGGTAGGTTCGGAACTCTTTATTTTGTGCATTTGAATGGTATTAAGCTAAATGGGGGTTTGGGTAGGAATTACATGTTTTAGGAAATAATGAGTAAATGGACCGTAATTTGAAAAATGAAGAGGATAGATGGGTAAAATAGGGCAAGGTGGCTAGGTGGGTAGGTTTTTTAGGGTGTTTGGGTGGGGTAGATAAGTAGAAAAATGCAAAAATGTGGGTGGGGGGGCCGCGCAGGGGTTCGGCTCCGGGAAATGACAGTGATCGATGTCGGTCGCTAAGCGACCGACATCGGTCACAAAATTTTAGGGGCTGGGTTCTGTGTGGTTGACCGGCATCGGTCGGTAGTTGACCGACGTCGGTGGGAAGAGGGCCGTGGTCGGTTGTTTGGGACCGGTACCGGTCCGTAGTGTTTGTGTTGTTTTGTTTGTTTGGGTTTATTGGGGGTTTGTGTGGGTTTGGGTTTGGGTTGGGTTGGTATGGGTTTGGAGGTGGGTTGTATGGGTTTGGGGTTGGGTTGGTATGGGTTATAGTGGAAAAGGTAGGTGACTAGAGGGGGGGTTAGAGAGTCGGGGTGTGTGTCAGGGGGATAAAAAGGGGGTATAGAGGGTAAAGTAGATGATGTGATAGAGAGTTGGTCTAAGGTTGTGGGTTGGTTTTGCAGGCACGTCAGCAGTTGACGATGCGAGATAGGATGCCCCCATTGTTGGTGCGGATGCGGCCACACGTATCTGCGGCTCATTGGGCGATCATGCGTGAGGTGGGACTCGGTGGAGTCCAGCGATACAGAGCTATTGATAGAGATCACAGCCTGATGGTCGCCCTCATCAAGAGATGGGATCTGGCGACCAATGTGTTCCATCTCCCGACCGGAGAGATGACCATCACATTGGAGGATGTGTATCACATCCTTCGACTATCGATCGCAGGGAGAGGCAGTGTTCCAGGTAGATTCGGAGACGGCAATGGACAACATCCTGTAGGTTTTTGGAGATGCAGCCGCGGTTACTTTACCTATCATAGCGGCGAGTATCAGATATGGTGACATGTACCGTGCGCACCGACACGAGACACGACTGGCCGTGCTGATGATGATTTGGGGATCACCTGCTTCGCCCTCTCCCGGACTCAGAGGGAGGCTGTTTTGCATGGGCATTGATGGGGGTGCTGCTTGAGATGGTGGAGGAGCACACCTGTTACGCTTAGGCACCAGTATACCTGGGTGCAGTTATACAGGGAGCTATGGGGCTATCAGCCGGATGAGGCGATTTGGGATTTGCTCTACCTTTTTACTTCACTATTGGGCATATGAGCACATCATATGCATCAGACTAGTAGGGCTGCCCCAGCAGCCAGGGCCACAGGTTATATACAGATATGGCTTTCAGAGGTGGTTGGGAGTCATGGGGCAGCCACGAGCAGTGCTTGCAGGGTGGGATGTCGCCTATTATAGACATTTGTTAGAGGGCCTGACAGCGGTAGATATCATATGGAGACCTTACATAGGTCATCACCCACATAGAGGAGGCCGAGTACAGTTACGCTGGATCCAGTACACTTTCTGGATAGTAGGACGGAGGCCGGGAGAGTACGAGAGGATACCCCTAGAGAGGGTATGCAGGTAGATGGGGCTACGACAGGACGAGCCACCTCCCTTCCCTCAGTACAGGAGGGATGATGTAGAGGCCCCACTGCCTGCAAACCACAGCCCTTGGATCCAGATTGGGTTGCTGAGAGGCCAGCAGATGACACAGTAGATGATGCTGGTTGTACAAGAGCATACATGGTGTGGTGGGCTGGTCAGAGAGCGGCGAGGGTAGCACAGCCAGACTTGGCAGCTGTGACGGCAGAGAGAGATCAGTTTAGGGGTTAGGTGTAGCTCTTACAGGGGCAGCTTGCTGCTGCACAGGCACAGATAGGGGTCTTACAGGGGCAGCTAGCCCAGGCTCAGGTACAGGCACAGGCAGCACCACCAGCAGCAGCACAGCCACAGGTGCAGGTACAGGTACAGGTAGCAGTACCAGCAGCAGCATAGGTACCGGCACCACCACCGCGGCCACAGGCACTAGCAGTGGCACCAGCACAGGCTCAGGGGGCATTAGTATTAGGTGCCAGTGGACCAGCCCCAGCTCCTTCAGTGGCTCGAGAGTGCTATATGGAGGTTAGAGCGGAGGCCCGATACTATCAGGATATTCTTAATGGTACCCGGAGTTGAGTATCAGCCTTATGTAGCTCATAGAGCAGAGACCTCTCACAGCCAGAGATCTCAGGGAGGTGCAGCCATAGCCAGCTTGTCTGTGACAGGTAGGAGGTGAGAGGCACCACAGGGACCAGCGGGGAGAGGTGCTGAGGGCGGTGGGGAGAGCTGAGGGAGCCTGGCATGGTTTTTGTATTTGTATATTGGATATGGGCACCGGTCTGCGAACCGGTTATGTTTATAGAGGCCTGCGTGCCTACATATTACTCATTTATTCATTCATTCATTTAGTGTATACCGGCCTGCGAGCTAAGTACGGGTTGTACAGTTGGTACCGGCCTGCGAGCCGAGTATATTTTTGATATGAGGGGACCGGCCTACGAGCCGAGTCAAGGTTATTGATAGTTATTGCGGCCTGTGTGCTGGCTTTGTTGGATTATGAGATCACAGAGGCCCTGATGCAGGGCACAGTGTATATTTGAAAAATTGTATATATATATAGAGATGATGTTTTGATCCACATGTTGTGTTCAAAATGTTTTTAAGTATTTTGTCGATGGTTTATGATATAGAATGTATGATGAGTTTAATTGACATGTTGATATATGGATGATGTGTTATATGATGAAATGTTGCATGTTTTGGTGCTGGTTTTGGGACATTGTTATATATGTATCTGATGAGTTGGATCCAAATGATGTATAGATAGATAGTTTTTTGTTTTGTTTTGGTATCCTTAGTTGATGACTTGTTTGTTTTTGTAAAATAGATGATGTTAATGAAATTGTAATGATATGTGTGGTGGATGGACAAATATGGATAATGGTGATGAGATGCAGGAAAAGAGGCGGGCGCGACAAAAATTAGGTAAAAAACGAAGAAAAGAACCATGTTTCAAAAAGGTAGGTGTATAACCGATATCGGTTAGATAACCGACGGCGGTAGTTAGTAGACCGATATCGGTTACATAACCGATACCGGTTATTTAGGTATGAGCTTTTCTAAAAATAAAAAAGCTAGGGTGGCAACTTAAGTTCTAATTTTGAGAGCCATGCAAGAAGTTAAATACGCGAACGCGACGCTTTTTGACGACTGAGATAGGTAATTGCATGAGAAATTTGAGTGATAAGGAGAAAAGAGACAGGGAAAGTGAATGTGTTCTGAGATTTAGAAGGCAGAAAGGTGAATTTGAAAAGGGTGGTGATCATGGTAGAACGAGGAGAAGCATCCAGCAGGCAGGGACGAGAGGGAAGACAAGGGCCACCTCAAGCTGCTGCAACTCCAGAGGTAAACGTTTTGGTTGTGATTTGATTTCTGCATGTTTTGTGAATAAGATGGGGGAGAGTATGTGGGTAGATATGAGAAAGAAAAGATGATAACAAGGGTTATAAATGAGGTGAGTGTTACGTGGTAGGTAATCAAGGGTTTCGGGTATGTCTGTGTATACAGAGAGGAATAAACGAGCAATTTATTGTCGTAGGTGGTTGTTTAGGCAAGGTGTATGAAAGTAACAGTGACCGATATCGGTTAGGGATAACCGGTATCGGTTACTCAACCGGTACCGGTTAGCTGTAAACGATACCGGTTGCTGTAGGAATTTCCAGAATTTGAGAAAAAACCCGGGGGGATTTGAGGAATTGAATGGTTGTTTGTTATTTGGATGTATGCAGGCAGAGGCAGGGTTGAGGATGAATGATAGTGTACCAGCGCTGTTGTCACGAATCCGAGCGGATGTAACGCCAGCTGAATGGACATTGATAAATCGTTTGGGGTTAAGTGGAATCCGCTATTATTCACGAATCGCACGTAACCATGCTATGTTACAGGCGTTGATTGAGAGATGGAATCCAGAGAAGAATACGTTCTATCTGCCAACAGGGGAGATGACAGTAACATTGGAAGATGTGTTCCGTATTTTGAGACTCCCAATTACAGGAAAACCAGTATATCAGGCATTACCTAGCGTGGCACGGGGAGCGATAACAGCAGTATTTGGTCCATACGCACGAGATTTAACACAGCGAGGTTTGTCATTCACGTATGGGATAATGTATGCAGCACACCCTGAGGAGACAAGGTTAGCAGTGATATTAATGATAGCGGTAGGGTATTATGCGTTACCGAGGGTGGATGGGGGAAGATTTCCAAAGGCATTGATGTGTGTTATTTGGGAGATGATAGAAAGGAACGTGACTTTTGCATGGGCACCTGCATATTTGGCGGAGCTATACAGGGGTCTATGGGCTTGTAGGTGAAATCACAGGACGACGCTGGATTGTTCATACTTATTACACTGTTGGGCCTATGAGCACATTGTTTGTGTGCGACCAATAGGCCGACCCATCCAGTCAGGAGAGACCGGAGTACAAAGGTTGGGATTCAGACGATGGGTCCAAACAGAACAAGAGGCAAGATCCCAGGCTGTGACGGGTGACATTGAGTATTACAGGCAGGTATGGGAGAGGGTGACGATTTCGGATATCTGTTGGAGGCCTTACGGGAACTATATGGTAACAGAGAACATAGTTGAGGAGTTGAGGGGTGTAGAGTGATTGAGGTGGATCGCAGGGCACAGGCCAGGTGAGTATGAGAGGATTCCTCTAGATCGCGTGCGGCGACAATTTGGATTTGTGCAGGATATACCCCAGGCTTATAGACCATATATGAGGATCGATGCAGAGGCAGTATTCTCACCTCCCCGGCCAACACCTCCAGAAGGGCCTGAAGAGGTAGCAGCCGATCGCAGGGTAATGGATGCAGGAACGACAGAGGCCTATAGATTATGGTGGGTAGCAGAACTGCGAGGTATACGTGATCGTCCTGACATAGCTGTGATTACAGCAGAGAGAGATCGTCTACAGAGTTTAGTTCAGCAGCTCCAAACGCAGGTGAATGAGACAAGAGGATTGTTAGTGGTTGCGGAGTCACGGGCGGAGAGACTAGAGGCTGGAGTCCTCCATGCGAGAGGGCGTATTCATATGTTACAGGAGAGATTGGCAGATCAGTGGGTGGTACCAATAGCCGTGGTACCTTTGAGGACAGAGAGGCCTGGTGAGAGGGGTCGACGATCACGATCATCACCTAGTTCGGGATGAGGCGTGAGGGTCTAAATAAATGTTAGCAAGGTATAAGAATAAATAAGAGTACCGACCTGCGTGTCGATGATAGAGAAGATGTATTTGTTTAACATCTAAATAAAACGAGATATGTATGTTGATTTGAGTTATAATAATAAGAATGTTTTTGTTTTGATTTTCGGTGTTTTGAAAAAAGGATAAAGAGGAATGTGATTAAATAGAAATACACAAAAATATTTATATTTACCACACATGATAGGTTATGGTAGGGGATGGTCGAGCTAACCTTGGGAGACCCCATGTCTCCGAAGTGCTGCCTACATAGCCCATTGCACAAAGCAAGGAGGGGCCTCAGACCGATGTAGTTCTCCCTTAGGACCAGGGAGAGGTGAATTCAGGCAATTTGGTACGGTTTAGGCAATTGGTTGGTTGGTAAGAATATTGATATTAATATTGGTAAGGTAAGGTTGTTGGTGTTGGTAATGAATTGGTGATGTTGTAAAAGGTATAAGGGAAGCGAAAGTTAGCCTACCCAAGTGGTAGGGAACCATGTCCTGATTAAGATCAACACACAATCCTAGATGCGAGGCAAAAAAGGAAAGATTGCTCCGTAGGTGAAAAGAGCAAAACAAACCACACAACATAGAACGCACTTGAAGCCCTAGGTACCGGTGCATAGACGAGAAGTCAATAGGTGAAAAGAGTTGTATGATCACAACCTATCAGGTGTACGACACGTCCCTTGAGTTGAATAAATAATGAGGTGAGGTGAATGGTATAGTTGAGGTACGGAGAACTCATTACAAAGTGAGTGTTCTGACGAAAGAGAACCTACCCTAAATAGACAAGTCCATGACCCAAAAAGTTCTTTTGAATGAGGCTTTTATTTGACTGAATATAGACTGATCGATGCGGGAAGTCTACAAGGGATATTGATTGTATTATTCTTGAGGTCTTCACGAAGCTGATCAATGCGAGAAGCTTCTGATAAAGGCTGACTGTGTATAGCTGTCCTTCGAGGGAGCAGTCTATTTATAGTAGCAGATATGATTTTAGTGCATAGCTGTCCTTCGGGGGAGCAGTCTATATATAATAGCAGCAATAGTTCGGCATATAGCTGTCCTTCGAGGGAGCAGTCTATATTTAATTTAGATGACTAGATGTTCTTTTGGCATGAAGCATCTAGTTTAGTAGGAAGTTTGACTCAAGAAAATCCCATAAGAATACGGCTTATTTTAATACTTTGAAGTCATGGACTAGACTAAAAAGGGGAAGGCATCGTTTAGGTGAGGTGAGAATCAAACTATGTGAGCTTGATTTTTATTATGAGGTGTAGGAAACGAAGTGCATGTAGCGGTAAATGAGCTCAAGGGACGAGCGGCAGGTAGATAAGAAGTGATATAACACTAAATTCAACAGTAGAATGGTCGAAGATGCAAGGCATTAAGGGGTTCAGGCTCAGGTTTACCATTAAGCGAAGCTAAACGATAAGTGCCTGATCCATAGGTGTGAGTGATTATATAAGGCCCAATCCAATTGGGAGCAAATTTTCCACGTTTGCTCTTTTCTAGTTTGGTGACATGTTGATTCTCTTTGAGGACAAGATCACCAACCTTAAAGGTACGCTCATGAAGTCGCTTATCATAAGCACGTTTGATGCGTTTTTGATAGATTTGAAGGTGATCAAGAGCTGTAAGACGACGTTCGTCAAGAAGCTCCAATTGGGCTAACCGCTCTTGGCGGAAATCATCGTTGGTGAGAATATCCTGAAGAGATATTCTAAGGGAGGGTATTTGTATTTCGAGAGGCAAAACAGCCTCGGTACCGTATACCAAAGAAAAAGGTGTGGCATTAGTGGAGGTACGAATACTAGTACGATAAGCCCAAAGGGCAAAGGGGATGTGATCATGCCAATTTCTGCCGGATTCATTGACAACTTTCATGAGGATTTTGGTTAGTGTTTTATTAGAGGATTCGGCTTGTCCATTTGCTTGTGGATAGTAGGGTGATGAGAAGCTAAGTTTGATGCCAAAGTTGTCGCAAAGGTCTTGCAACAACTTGTTTTTGAAAGATTTTCCATTATCTGTTATCAGGCGATGAGGAACACCAAAACGACAAATAATGTGGTGGTTAATGAACTCTACAATTTTTTCTTTTTTAGTTGAAATGAGTGGAATAGCCTCCACCCATTTTGTGTAATATTCGGTTGCTGTGATAATCCATCGGTGACGTTGTGAAGAGGACGGATGAATCTCACCAATAAGGTCTAAACCCCATTGTGAGAAAGGCCAAAGATCTCGTGCGACCTGTAGCGGATGGCTAGGAGTATGTTGGAGGTTGGCATGTTGTTGACACATGACACAACGCTTAACATATTCGAGGCAGTCATTATTGAGAGTAGGCCAATAATAACCTAGGCGAAGGATTCGTTTAGCTACGGCAAGACCGCTAAAATGTCCGCCACAGATACCATCATGGACCTGTTGGATGGTATGGGTGACTTCCGCGCCGGTGAGACATCGAAGGAGGATGCCATCAAAGCCGCGTTTATAAAGGAGTCCCCCCATAACTACATAACGAGAAACACGTTTAAGAAAAGCGCGTTTACCAGTACTAGTAAGGTCAGATGGGAGAACAGAGGTTGTAAGGTAGTCGTGAAATTGGTGATACCAAGTATCCTGTGAATTAGCAGACACATTATTTATCATACAAACAACCGGGGCTGAATAAGATGGGGCAAAGAGTTGTTGGACCAAGACGAAAATGTCAGAGTCAGTTGATGAAGCTGGAATTTGCGAGGCTAAGCAAGCCATAGTATCCACAAATTTGTTAGTGGAGCGGGGAATAGTTTGGATAGAATAATGAGTAAATAAGGCTAGAAGTGAATCCACGTAGTGTTTGTATTTTTGAAGTTCCTCATTTTTGCATTGGTAGATGCCCATAACTTGATTGACTACCAATTGAGAGTCGCCGAAAAATATTGATAGATTTGATACCTAAGTGCAGCGCAACCTGGAGACCCAGAACAAGGGCCTCGTATTCCGCTGTATTATTAGTGCAAGGGAAATCGAGTCGGAATGAAAGAGGCATAGGCTCGGCGTCGAGAGGAATAAGAACAACGCCGGCTCCTCCACCGCGTTGGCATTTGGATCCATCGAAGAAGAGAGTCATTGAATACGACTCTTCCTGGAGTGAAAGAGTGGCAATGAGTTCGTCGGGGAATGTAAAATTGGTAAATTGTTCCCCAGGTAAAGGGGCTTCCGCAAGTTGGTCTGCGATGGTTTGTCCTTTGATTGATTTCTGGTGGACGAACTCAAGGTCGAGGTCGGCGAGGAGCATGAGCCATCGGGCGATGCGTTGGTTTAGATGAGGTTTGGCATACATGTAATGGATGGGGTCCATGTTGGTGATGACAAAAGTTTTGTGATTCAGAAGGTAGTGTCGGAGTTTGGTAGCCACGAATGATAGGGCTAGGCACAACTTTTCTACATGTGTATACCTAGTCTCATAGTCCACCAAAGTACGACTTATATAATAAACGGCTTGTTCTCGATTTTCAGAGTCACGATGTGCAAGCATGGCCCCTACAGCGTGGTCAGTGGCGGAAAGGTAAAGGTAGAAAGGGCGGTCGTCTTGAGGTGGGATAAGCACGGGTGGCTGCAAGAGATAAGTTTTGAGAGCTTCAAAGGCTTGGTGGCACTCTTTGCTCCATTGAAAATCAATGTCCTTCTTAAGGAGGTGATGGAAAGGTTGACATCGATCCGAGAGTTGGGAGATGAAACGTCGGATAGATTGAAGCTTACCTTGTAAACTACGCAATTGTTTGAGATTAGTAGGTGGGGGCATTTCTAGAATAGCTTTGACTTTAGATGGGTCGACCTCAATGCCACGCAAAGAGACGATAAAGCCAAGAAGTTTTCCCGAAAGGACACCAAAGACACATTTTTTTGGTTGAAGACGGACAGAATATTGTAACAGGCGATCAAAAATAATGGTTAAAACATCGAGATGTTCACTGCGATGTTTAGACTTGCCAAGAAGATCGTCGACGTAATCTTCAAGGATTGTGTGCATAATGTCATGAAAAATGTAGGTCATAGCCCGCTGATAGGTGGCACCAGCATTCTTAAGGCCGAATGGCATGACACGGTAACAGAAGGTTCCCCAAGGAGTTATGAAGGCAGTTTTGTGTTGATCGGCAGGGGCAACCAAAATTTGGTTGTATCCTGAAAAGCCATCCATGAGAGAGAGCATCTCATGGCCTGCAGTGAGATCAACAAGTTGGTCAATACTAGGTAGGGGGAAGTCATCCTTAGGGCAAGCGAGGTTAAGATCTCGAAATCCGTGCATATCCGAAGTCCCCCCGTCGCTTTAGTGACAGGTACGATGTTAGAAATCCATTGAGGATAGTCAATAGGCAGAATGAAGGAAACAGAAAGGAGTCGTTGGAGCTCCTCTTTGACCAAGAGGGCAATGCGTGGATGCATTTTTCTCAATTTCTGTTTAATTGGCTTGGAATCGGGTTTCAGTGTAATGTTATGGACAGCAATGTCAGGATCAATTCCTGGCATGTCAGCGTAGGACCAAGCGAAAGCTTGGTTGCGAGCACGGAGGAAAGTAGTAAAGGTGACTTGTTCTGATGCGTTAAGGGATTGTCTGATCTTCACAATGTGAGGATCCTCCTCCGTGTGGATGTTGATTTCTATAGTAGACTCGTTCAGCATGGTTTGGGTTTCAGATGGTAAGGCTCGTTGAATATAAGAGTCATCCGCGCCAAGGTAAGTGAGGATGGAGTCATCATCCTGGCACTCAACAACGTTAATTGAAGGGGAGTCCTCTTCAATCATGTCTGGATATAGAAGGGGAATAGAAGAGGGGTGCTCATTATCGCGTTGATAAGTGAGAGGACCTAAGAAGATAGCATTTATGAAAAAAAAAAGTTAGGAGGGATAGATTCAGGATCTATCGACTCAGTGGGAGACGAAGGCAAAATGGGTGATGATGGTTCGGTAGGGGTGACGTCATCATCTTCTAGAAGACAACTGACACGAGGTTCTGTCGATGTAAGTGTTCCCAGAAATCCGAGACCACTACGATCATTATGTTTGCGTGTGGTGATGGGGATGAGCGTATGTCGGCCTTGTTCATAAAGACCAAAACCAAAGCCTTTCCAAGCACAGCGAGTCAAGAAGGTGAGGGCGAAGCGACGATTTGTCAGGTATTGAAAATCGGATTGGAAAGGAACCACACCAAGAGGAGGCTCAGGGGCAATGGAAGACGCGTCGACACCCCCATACGTTAGGTTAGTGCGGCAGTGAGGTGGTCCGTAGGAGATTACTTCCCCCACACGACGGTCATAGTTAGGATGGGCATGTACCTGTCCGTACTCCTGTGGGGTATGGAAAGAACTAACGTTATATAGGCGATACTCCCCCAGCGTAAGGCGCTGAAAAACATCTACTAAGGGGTCCGCGGTCGGGATGTTAGCTGCGGGAAGGGAAGTGGTTTTTGCGACGGTGGTTTCATCAGTTGAAGGCGTAGGTGTGGTTGAGGTGGATGGTTGAGGCACAGTTGAAGAGGATGGTTGGGTTGAATGAATGGGTGTCTTGATTGGTACAAGCACATCGTTTGGGCGGTATAACATATTACAGGTTTTAAAGGGGGGAGGATCAGCTTTTACGGTGTAGGACTTCCCCTCGTACTCAAATTTTATGCATCTATGTAATGTTGAGGGAACGCATCCCATAGCCCGGATCCAAGGACGACCCAACAACATATTGTATTGGAACTCTCCCTCAAGGACATAGAAGAGTTCGGGTAAAGTACGTGGTCCTACCCGAATGTTAAGGATCACGGTGCCTAAAGTGGAAGTAATAGCGTCATTAAATGACCGCAACATGATGGGGTTGGCACACATGTAGCTAGAAGGGATATTCATTTGTTGGAAGGATTTTGAAGAGATGATGTTTAGGCTAGCACCCCCGTCAATCATAACACGACGTACCCGAATGTCCCGGACGTAAGCGGAGATGAAAAGGGCAGGGTCAGGATCTTCTGTACCAAAGTCAACAATTTCATCTTCAGAGAAACTGACTGCAGCAGCTTGTGGTACAGAGACAGAAGTGGTTGGGGCAGTGGGTTGTTTGGTGAGAGAGGCAACGTGATTGGGTGTTAGAATGGAGGCAACGGGCAGGGTTTCATTAGGTAAGACCTCGATCCCTTGAAGAATTTCAACGAGAGCTTGTCGATGAGATTCAGAAGTCTGAATGAGATCATATAGTGTCATTTTTACGGGTGATTGGTGAAGCTGTTTAATCATGGCTCGATGGGCAGCTCCATTAGAGACGGGGTAAGCAGGTCCACGAATAACCACTTTGGGTGGTGGTGCAATCGGGATGTTGGACGGAGAAGGAGAGGACGCAGGTGTGCTTTCTTTCGCTTTCTCATTGTTTTTCTGCGCTCGAGTAGCAACACTAATCATATTAATTTCGTAGACCTGAGATGAGGAAGATGATTGGGATAAATCATGGTCTTCAAGAGGTGGGGTTGTAATAATGACAGATCTTGGTGAGGCGGGGACAGATGGTATAGGAGAGGGAATGGAAACTAAAGGTCTCTCCCTTCGTAAGTTGTCTTTCTTAACCTTTCTATCTGGGAGAGGTGACTGACGAAGGATGGTTTTTAAAGCTTTGCATCCCTCCACATCATGTCCTGGTGTGCGGTGATAAGCGCAGATCTTAGACTCATCATAACCTATAGGTCGAGGTTTAGACGGGTCATAAGGTCTAAGTGGGGGTAGGGAAATGGTCGCATTCTCTACTAACATAGCAAGGATTTTGGCGTAAGATCCTTTGAGTGGGTCAAAATCAGAAGAGGATGAGGGTATTGATTGTCTGGATTTCGATAATGTTTGGGTATGGTTGGTTCGTGCGGGTGGTGGTTTAGCCAAGGGGTGTTGACACGCGGTTTTCACTAAATGTGGTTTCTTTGGCGCAGAAGCTACATTCAGCTGGTTAGATGATAAAGCTACAGATGACGTGGTAGTGGGACACAACCACGGAGAAAGGGGAGTAGCAGAGAATAAATCCTTTGATGATGGAGTTTGTTTAGGGTTGATTGGTGGACCGGATGCGTGGGGTGATAATGTTGATATACCCTTTGATCCCTGTATGGGCGCAGAAGGCGTAGGTCGTTTTGAAGAAAACGCAGGAGGTATGATATATTGGTGCAAGGTGGAAGGATGAGGTCCCAATATGGAAGGTAGGTATGACGATGATGGTTTTGATTGTGATAGAGGCACGGGTTGAGTGTGTCTCCTAGGTGGCAGGGCGGCTTTATTTTTGGATAAATCTAGTCGCTTAGGCGGGTGTGTTAGACTGGGTATTGGTGAGGTCCCAAGTGTAGGGGAAGGTTTGGTTAGGTGGATAGAGGTGGATGGGATACTTGGTATAGATGCGGGGGGTAAGAATGAGGATATAGGCATTTTGAGTTTCTGTAAATGCTTCGGGTATATGGTAGAGGTATCGGGATCGGTCATCTGCATTTGAGTAGAATAGGGAGTACTCAAACGTTCCCATAGGATTCGTCTATCTTCTGGAGAATGACAGTCTTCAGGTTTGAATTGTAAATTTTGTACGGAAGAAAGGTGGGTTGTGATTCCAGTCCACTGTGGGTGTGATACAGGGGGTAAATGAGGCACTGTATCAATAGATGTCAAGAGGTCAACCGGTCGTTGAAAAGATTTAGGCGATGAAGAACTAATAGGTAAGAGGGCATGTTCGAGAGGATCCGTCATGGTTAAAGAATTTGGTGATGTCGGTGCAAGAGATTCCTCGTCTAAGGATGTCAAAAGGAGTGGCGTACCTTCCTCTTGTGCAGCAAGAGGGGTAGAAGGGGAAATCTGGGAAATAGATAGGTTAGATAACATCCGTTCGCAATCTTGTAGGGATGTGGTATAAGAAGACTCATCGATGGGAAGAGAAGTCTGGGCAGTTAACTCCTTTATGGGTAAAGGAATGATTTCGCTTTGGTTTGATGGTGGTAAAGGAGGTTCGGGCTCCTGTGTTAGTGAAGAGGCTTGATTCAAAATTTTCTCGATAGAGGCTTTGGGCTGGGTATCAAAGACTGCATGGATCTCATGAACACTCTCCTCGGCTAAGATATCCTGGTTTACGTTGCTGTTGGAAGAGTGATTCGGGAATGGTTTGTTGAAGATTTTCAAATTTCGGTTGGCAGGGGCATTAGGATTATCGAGGGTTATATCCCCTGCGTCAACCATTTCCTGCACTATGTTTTTCAACATCTTGCAGTTTTCATGACTATGTCCTTTTACGCGGTGAAAGTTACAGAAGTCATTTTCTTTGTACCAGGAAGGTATAGCGCGGGTGGAGTCAAACCCAGAGTGAGGTTTAACAGGAGGCAAAGTGATAGCTCCGGCTTTGAGCAATTTTTCCAAGATGACGCCATAGGTTTCTCCTAAGGGAGTGTAATTGATGGGCTCGGCTTTGTACTTATAGGTGGTTTTTGGTGGAGTATTGGACGACGCTTGAGATTTGACCATCACCGCGTGGACAACTCCTTTTGATTTAGAAGAAGTGGACACGTGAGGAGTGGTGGTATTTGGTTTATTGGTAGAATCAGGAGTTCGGAAATTGGGGTTTTTGTTGCGCAACCACAATTTCTCTTCTTCTAAGGCTCGAATTTCTAGTTTCCGAGCCATGGTAAAGGCCTCATCAAATGTGCGGAAAGTTTGAATTTGAAGAGTAGGAGAAATGTGCTTAGCACATGCCCGCGTGAAAAGTTCGATAAGTTCAGTCTGAGGCAAGGCATATGTAAGTTGGTTGATAAGGCCTACGCCATCGTCCGACGAAATCTGTGATAGATTCGTCTTCAAATTGTCGAATGGCATAAAGGTCGGTGATGGATACTTTCTTAGCAATGTTAATGGAGAAGTGATCCAAGAAAGATTGGGCTAGTTGGTTAAAAGAGAAGATTGAGTGCTGGGTTAAAGCACTGTACCACTCCAAGGCAGGTCCTGATAAGGACATGGGAAAGGTGCGGAGTAACAAGGCATCATCATGGGCAATCAAATAACAAGCATGTCTAAATGATCGCAAGTGTTGTTGAGGATCCTCTTTACTATTAAAACGAGTAAATTTCGGCAATTCCCATTGAGGAGGATATGAGTGAAGGGGGACAGAAGGGTGAATGGGCTCCCGACAAACTTGCTCGTATGTCAAGGCGCTACGACTTCCTGAAACAGAAGCCTCCAGGTTTTGCATTTTGTCCATCATTTGTTTGATGAAATCCGTGGTTGGATGGGATGATGGTGCGGTTGTGGTAAACGGAGGCAAATTGGGCCAAGGGCCTCCGCTGGACAATGGTGGGGTTAAGTGTTGATAAGGTATGGAGGATGAATATGTTGAGGTGACAGAATAGGGATGTCCCATATAAGGTGTTGAGGTTACTGGATACGTGTATGGGAATGAAAAGGTAGGCGGAGCTTGAGAAGGAAAGCTCGTGTGGATAGGTGGCAGAGAACAAGTCATGAATGGAGTAGTCTGCAAGAGAGATGAGGTAGGGGCAGTCGGTGGTAATGATATGTGGGGTCCAAGATTAGCCAAAGGAAAGCCAATCTGAGCCGTATGAATCTCTGAAGCCGTTGGATTGGGAGACGGGGCTAGAGATGCAGGAAGCAAGGCGGTATTATCAGGCGGAGTGGGAGCTAAATGAGCAGCTATACTAATAGGCATACCAACAAGGAGCTGACCATCAGGCGTACGGTCAGGGGTATGAGACAAATAGTATTGTACAGCGCTAGAATTAGCATCCAGAAACTTGGCAAAGTCCTTATCTCCCACAGGAATTTTAGGAACCTCGCTGGTATCCGTAGGATTCCCCACAGAATGTGAAGGGGGTGATTCAGGCAAAGAAACAGAGCAAGCATGTGAAACCATGGCGGTGGCTTGCTTTCGAGTGATAACAACCATGGACAGGAGTTCACAGTAGGGTTTCAATCTGTCAGGAATAGAAACAAACTCAGACTGGTAAAATTGGTAGGTTGCTGGTTTGTCAGGAATTGGAAAAGACAGTAACCGATATCGGTCTAGTAACTGATGTCGGTTATACTATAGCCGACGTCGGTCAGGTAACCGATGTCGGTGTAAGAAGTCTGGGCTAACAAGATATAAAAAGGCTGCTAATTTGATTTTTAACAACATTTAGTATACTTGTCCAATTATTGATCACAGAAGACAGAGTATGAGAAAGAAAACAGAACTAAAAACAAGCAAGATGCACACGCAAATCCAGAGATTAACCCTAGGGTTGATTTTAATTATCGTGGGCTTATGCGTTTAGACGTAGAATGATGTCAGAATCCTAAACAAGAGACTTAGGGGAAATGTCAAGTTGTTTTGGCTTATAAGGTTACCTCAATCGGGCGGAGGAATACCGCGGAAAAAGGGGGGATGTTTGAGCTGTTGTGTTAATTGTGAAGTGATTCGGTATGTGTTGTGTAGTGAAAGTAAGATTAATTTCCTGTCAATACCATGGATATCACCCCCACGTGTACGACCTGTTACTTAATCTACGTTCACTAGAATTGAAAAACAACAAGCAGGAATGCAATGCACGTGTTTTAAACCCAAATCGAAAATTATGTTCGATGAAGCAAGAGAGATGACTTTCACTAATGCGAAACTAGGAAAGCAAGAGCAAATTCTTTACGAAATATATAACAAAAGCAACAACAGCAAGTATGCTTCCTAAAATGAAAAATAAGCAAGAGAAACAGAAACCCAAAATGGGTCCCACCGGGCGTGCCAAAATGTTTCACTCGGAATGTTTCGTTCCTTTTAGAAACAGATAAGGGTTGGGGCTAGGAGGAATACCTGTAGAATGTCGAGATGATGTGCGCGTACCATAGAGAAAGATTAGGCTGACTGCGAAGAAACTCCTTTTTGTCTTGGAAGGACTACCTACAAATAAGAACGCAAGACCACAAGATTTTAATTAGACAATAAATGAGGAAACTGCCTTGGGCCCAGGAAATATAAAACTTCCTTTCGAAGGTGGTCAGTTCCCCTGCTAATATAAATTAACACAAAAGACTATAAGATATCAATTAAATTTCTTTGTTGAACTGGGTAGGGGAAAGGCTGGTTATTGGTTATAGTCAGTATAACCAATGCCGGTTACTGATAACCGATGCCGGTTACTGATGACCAATATCGGTAGAGTCTAAGATCTGAAGGTTGGTTGTTTTGTGAGGTGGTGGTGTTGTTTGGTAGTTGTGTTATTTGTAGGGCTGTATATAGGTAATATTAGGAAATGAGGGTGATAAGAGGTAGGTGAATGACAGTTAGATGCAATGACACGTTGGGTAGTGGATCCCAGAATGGATTTGTGAGGACTTATGATTCAAAAAGTCGAAGAAATGTTATTAAAGAGGACATGCAAGAAGTAACTTACTGATTATTCGTGGAGATGCAGGTCCAAGAGATCTGATGGCAAAGGCAGAACTGAGGTAGGATGGTCTGGCACACAGCAGATCAAATCAGCTGAGTATCACAGGGCTCTGGTATCCAGTTGCAGTCCTGGGGCTTGCTCTCCTTTGCTGCTAACTCTCCTTGTCTCTTCACTTGTTTCTAGTATCCAGTTGCAGTCCTGGGCTTGCTCTCCTTGTCTCTTCACTTGTCTCTACTCAGTCAAGTAAAGATCCGAGACTCTCTTGATCGCTCCTGATGCTCTTTCTTGATTCAAAGAATCCTTTTTCTCTGACCCAAAAATGAAATTCGAATCCTTTGTTTTTGGTTTGGGGAGCCCATTTACAGGGAACCGATGGCGGTTATGTAATCGACAGTGGTCGAGTAGGAACCGACATCGGTAAGGAAAAAGTAGGCTATTTTTAGTAAAATCGCCCACCTTGCCTTCTTTTCTCCCGAGAGATTAGTTGCGGGCTTGGTCAAGTGACTAGAAGGTCGGTTTTGGGTGTGACAAAGGGATCATTAGTTATGGGTGTAGGTGTGGACCAAGTTATGGGTCTTAATTAGGTTAGTTTAGGGTTAGGTCTAGGTCATGATGAAGTGGCAAAATGAGGTGGCAGGTAAGGTGATGTGGATTTATCCATTACAAGGCAATTAATAAATAATTGTGTAAGGTTTAGGTGATGAGATTATATTTCGAGATGAGATGCAGGTCACAAGGGGTCGTAAGACACAAATTTGGTGTCTACACTAAGTTATCCATTTAATTAACTAGTTTAAACTCACTGTTGCATCATTTAAACAACATCCCTAAACCTAGGTCGTTACTGCTACACCCCTTAAATTAATTAATTAATCTCACATTTCCTAAGTCACGTCCCCCCTACCATGGCTAATTAATTAATTAATTAGTTAATCCACATATTCCACTTCATCCCTACACCTTGTTACGTGAACTTGTCATAACCCACTAGTTACAACTAGTTTAACTAAGAAACCTTCTAAATGTATCCCTACACCTACCCTAACCACCTTTATCCTCATCCCTATGACAAGCACCTACTTCACACTAGTTACGACTAATTTAAGTAGGAGACCTACTAAAAACACTTCTCATTTATCCAAACCACCTCTATCCTCATAAAATCCCATCCCGTTTGATATCTCAACATGACTCCAGTCTTATCCTTGAACACCCATAACATCAAAGTTCAAATGAGAAATTTATCTCTTCATATCTCTTCCAAACTCAAACTAACTGAAAACACCAGTGAATTCCTTGCTCATTGATGACCTATATATATATATATATATATATATATATATATATATATATCAATTTTTCTACCTCTCTTGGGGACCATTCACAACCATCAAGGTGAATTCAAGAGCATTCTAAAACATTATCATGTTTTATTAGTGTCGTTTTGCACCTAGACAAATCACGGTCACATCCATCAAGAATTTTGGAGCTGTTTAGAAGCTCATTCATTTTCCAACGATGATCTATTTCACCCTCTCACATATCATTGTTAATCAAGGTCTATCACCTGCTTTTAACTCCACTTTTAAAATTAAAACATTCTTGTTTAATCATTTTTTATCTCACTCTTTCATTTAGATAATCATAGTTTCTTATCAGTCAATCAAATCACTCATTTTAGCAGTTTGTCACAGTCTTGCAGAATCACCTGTGATCCCTATAATCACCTATGTTTCCTAGGATCACCTACGTTTCTTGTGTTTTCTGTCTCTTTAGTAGTTAGATTTCATTTGTAAGTTATTATCAATTACTTTATTCATTATGTTACTAATCTTCTGTCAAGAATGGATTTTATAGATGGCCATAGGTGGACCTAAAAAACCAATCAACAACATCTATTTTCTCCTGATTGTTCGCCATCTTCTTCACTGGGAACAATATGATCCACTGCATGACCTAGAGTTATGTGCCATTCACGCCGCTCTTATTGACAAGTACGATACTATCTTTGAATCCACTCAGAGGATCTGTGAGGCCACTGATGAGTTCTGGGAGGCCTACTATGAAGTGTAGTGTATCCAAGGTGATCTATCATGGTTCAAGTACCAACACTAAGTGGGATTCAACATCCCTGAAGATTTTGATACCGAGCCCAAATCAGAACTACAAAGTGAAGTCAGCCTTGAAGACCCTAATTTTGACTTTACACGTCAATACGACATTGAGGAGTACTGTAATTTCTTCGTAGATGACTAGATCGAGGATCCTGACCTGTATTTCTCCGAGGAGGATGATCCAGTCTAATTTGTGGGATCAAAATTCTTCGAGAACCTAGACACTGACATGGATTCTAATTTTGATCCATAGTTACATTTCTTTTCATGTTATCATTATCAATTAGATATTTTTAGTAAACTAAATAAGTCATAGACATTTGATCATATATTTTCATATATCTTATGTTATATCTCATTTTCACAAATAAAATTTATTATTTTTAAAATCGGGTTGACATCCATGTAAGGAATTCCTTTGGCAGGTAACCCACCTATCAATATTATTAATCCCCCCTTTTGTAGTGTTTGTGATTACAAATTTAGTCACAGGAAAGAAGCTTGATCCTTTCTTTATGGAGTGTAATAATCAAAATCCATCAGCATCATCCGTGGGCATCTTGGAAACCCCACCATACTCGAGGTTGATCCAATTTTAGCCCATTGTCATATCAACCCAAATTTAGAGGTGAAATTTTTATCAACATTCTGGAACCCCTGGTGGGACCCCCTGTCTCTTAATTATCTACTTCATTTGATAAACTAAATAAGTATTTGTTTTTCTAATTCATTGTGTGATAATCACCTATGATTAGGCTAATCACCTTCATTTAGGATAATCACCCGTGTTTTGTATGTGTGTTTTTCTTATATATAACATCACAGTGTTAATTTTCACTTCTTGTTTTTCTGTTCTCTATTTTTCTTAACTTGTTTATAGGGTACTGTTTCTAAAAATCTTGTTTATTGGATTATCAAGATTGCTTGCTTTGGAAATTTCCTAAAATCTAAAAAAATAGGGGAGCGATCTCAAGGTAAGTCCTAAAACCATCTGTTTGATTGTAGTTTTGCATATTTGTTTGATTGTTCTCATCAAAGAGAAAAAAATTATTTTGGGATTTTAAAATAAACAATTTGCATCCTTCTTGTTTCACATAGTCTAATTAGGAAATAAATTTTCTACATTCACTTGTTTCTTCCCCCAGACACAAGAAAATCACTTCAACATTAAAAATGCATTCAAACACCTCCCACCTAGGTGATAAATGATTGGGATTTCATCACCCAATAGGGAAACCAACTCGTTGATCTGGTTGAGTATAATATCCTTTTTGTCGATATATATTGGCTTAACACCTGACTCCCTTATCATAGTGGGACCGTGAAGTGAAGTGGGAGGCCCCAATATACATGCTTGTACTGACATCAGTATAGAATTGGGCCTCATGTACCTTCAAGTATATCAAGGACTGTTGGGCCCTTAAAATATTGACTAAGTCCAAAAAAGGCACATGGGAACACAAGAATGAAGTTAAGAAATAGGTGCACAAGGCAAGGTTCTATTAAGGTCTTAGTAGAACCCATGATGTGCACCCATAGGAAAAGGTCTCAGGACTTAGCTGTATTTGGCATATCAGGAAGGACACGAAAAAAGCATGACCCGACTGTGCATGCGGAGTGGATAAGGTGTCAGTTTGGTGACAGGTTGGCCTAGGAAGGAATATGCCATGTGATGGAAGCTCCTAGAAGACCATCATGAAAATGAGTGGAGAGCTCAGGCCTGAAGGAGCATGCTCCCATGGAGGACCACATCTGGACACTTGGTAACAAATCTGAGGACTTAGAAGGATGAGTTGGCACTTCAGGATTCCTATATATACAAGTGCCCATAGAAAAAAGGAGAGAGAGATGAAGAGGGAGTAGAGATATGTAGGAATGCTACAAAGGAACTCTATTTGGGTTGGGTAGATAAGACATAAGAGATGTACCAAGGGCTTGGAGGTTTAATTTTTTATTTTGAGAGTTAAAGGATAGGAATCCATTTATGATGCATGACTTCGGTTTTCCTTTCTGCGATGCTCTGTAATGAATATAATGAATGTAATGAGGTTATCAGTTTATATGAATATGATCAACAATGATTCTGGTGCGTTTACATATCTTCATGGTTATATTTTATGTATGTTTATGGAATGAGTCTGAATACTTGTGCATTTCCCTTTCTGTTTGATTCAGTTCTTAATCTATTAAGTACTTTTCTATCTGGAATGACTACACTAATCTAGAAGCCATTCTGAGCTCTATGATGGTTGCATGTCTCATTTCCACTCATTTACTTTAAGTTTGGATCATAAATGATGTTTTCCCACTCAATTCACATAAAAGAGAGACTTGGTGCCTATGCATGCCTCCGGTGAGCACCTAGTGCCTGCTGGGTGATAGGTTGGCATGCATGGTGTTCCCTTATTCTTGGTGGGTTTAAAAATGACTACATCTTTGTTCTGTTTCCAGGACCTATTTTCAAAGTTGTAGTGGGAAATGGAATACATCATGATCTGTGTACTAAGTGATGATAGAATGCCTAACTTTAGAAAGTGTTGAATCATGGTTTAAGAGCATGGAGGAAGAATTTTCTCAGAGATTCAGCACTGGACTTGATTTTGATGCACGTAGATGGGTAGAAGATAACCTCTACTATGAGTTGTATGAAACTTTTTTCTGTTGCTTCCCAGTAGAGCTGTATGAATGGCTCCATATACATCTAGATCACACACATGGACCCAAGAAGAATACCAGAGGCTGTAGGATGTATATTTGATGTGGACTCGTGTTGTGGATCATTGATGGAAAGGCGTGTTGGCTAGCTACACTCTGGAGTACGCTATTTCTACATATTCTTGTCTAGAATTCGTTGAGTTTGAGTTTCTGTGGGATCCCAAAGGATCGTTTCTACGTGCTATCCCTTTGAAAATGAAGATCTTGATTATTACCTTGAGTTTAGAGGCACTTAGAGTGGAGGAAGATGGCAGACATTATGATGGAGAAATAAATGGAGGAGAGATGACTCAAGTATAGTGAAGCGTGTGAAAGGGAGATTGCTAGACAATGTGAGGTTGCAGGTTTGATGGATATATGGAGGTAAACATTGCGGGAAGGATTTTAGGTTCATGAAGAGGACATGGAACCTGAGAAGTCTGTGCTACCCCATCTTGGAAAGTGCGTAAGAGAGACCCCTTCAGCTTCTGATGAGAATTCATTGTGTGGAGAGAGAAGAGTCATTGGCATGCATCTAAACCCAGCTAGCGACCAAACCTTGGTGCTTGGTCTTCCAAATCAGAGGAGTGTTGATGACCAAGTTGGTATCGGTGGAAGTAACAGATCTGTGCCCAGGAGATACAATTTCTCGTTTGGGACTTCTATGGGTGCACATACCATTCCAGTGTTTGAGGGAATTTTCAGATAAGGAGTAAGTATACAAGGCTTAGGTAATGCATCGGGGAGTAACATGGGATACACATCTAGTAGCGGCACAATCTCACAGACGGTTGGCGTGTAATTCAACGGGACATTGGAGACCCTAGGCATAAATTCTTCAAGCCCGTTATTGGATACTAGTGGATATGGTGGATCTGGAGGCACATGACCTGGTGGATCTAGTGGATCCGGTGGAGGAGGAAACACCAGAGGAAACCAAGGGTCTGGAAAAGGAGGACAAGGCCCTCAGACACCTCCTCAAGTTTTCTTTGAGACGTCTTTACATTTTCCAAATTATAGGGGTATTGAAGATGTTGTGGAACATGTTCACAAGTGTGAATTGCTATGGCGTGCGAAGGGGAGAAAAACCCCAGAGCTGAAGGCCAATCAATTTGCAATGATGTTGTAAGGGTGTACACATAGTTGGTATAGGATGTATGACCCCCATCAGATAGTGGTAGATTACACCATGCTGAAAAATGCCTTTGTAGTAGAGTTCCACATCCCTAAGTTCGAGTAGAAGAGCATCAATTCCCTTAAGGAGATTCAATAGGGAATGGCATAGAGTTTGTGGGAGTATGACGCATGGTTTAAGACTCTCCTGTCAAAATTGTCATATGACATTCACCCTTCACAACATGCTCAATGGTTTGTTGGAGGGTTAATAACTCCATTTAGAATTTATTTATCTCATAAAACATTCATAGACCCGTGCGAGGTGTTGGAAGCTGTCCTATGGGTTGAAGCTGTTAAAAGTGTTGAAACTGGGGTTAGCCCGTTTCTAGAAGCTCAAATTACTGTTATGGCTAAGTAATTAGAAAATTTATCTATGAACTCAACTCATGAGACTGGTAGTGGAATGTGGTGTATAGATTGTGAAGTAGAGGGGCATACCAAGAAGAGTTGCTCCTAAAAGACAGTACACACCGTAGCTGTAGACTGTGAGATTTTTCATGGGGACCGTGATGCAAGCTAATGTCCCTTGTTATAATGCATAATTCAGAAGAATGTATCTTGGTACTGTAATATAATGACTTAGCTCTACGACACCTGAATACTACGGATTGTAGGCTTATTACTCCGATCCATAAGGCCATTGATCATGGTCTATACGCTAGACCAGCATTGCCAGTAGTTCTAAGGGTGATGATCACTGTTATGAGGAGTTCACAGATGGAGGCACACACAAAAAGGGATTTCGCAGAGTATTTCATGGTTGTGGTAACCGTGAAGGAGGAAGAAGTTAGTTCCCATGTGAAACTTGTTTTAATTGTGGGTCTACAGACCACTACAAGCGCGAGTGCCCAGACTTATTGCAGTGCTCATGGTGTGAGAAGAAGCACAAGTATGAGGAGTTCCCTGAGTTATTTGAGCATATGAATCAGTAGCACCAGAAAGATAAGGGTGCTGTAATGGTAAACATTAAGAAGGCTGACACATAATGGATGCCAGTAGTGACATGTGATGTAGGATTGGAACCTGTTATGGTAACAATAAGAGTAGAACTCATGCACGCAAAGGAAATGCCATGACAGAAGAACCTTTTTTCAAGGGAATAAGTGGTACATGGGAAGTACCCAGAACCTGCACATCAAAAGGAGTTATATCAAGAAATTATAGACGTCATTTGTTGTTTACAAGTTGAAATCCAATAGTTAAAGGAGCAATCCAGGAGGGACGAGCAAAGAAGAAAGGTCAAGGTGCCAAAAGATGACGTGGATGAGGTCAAGGAAGTATGTAAAATGCTAAGGCAAGAGAATATTATTCCCTTGCTAGGAGCATGGTTGAGAGATAAGGTACCACACATTATAGAAGAGTGCAAGAGGTAGGTATTGCATGTAAACCTTCCCCCTCATAGCCTTGAATATGATAGGGAGATCACATTAAATACGATCGTGGATGGATGACTCCTTAGTAATATCCTCATTGACACAGGCGCAGAGGTCAATGTTCTCACCTTGGATGCATGGCATCAGATGAAAAGATCTGCATTACAGCCATCTTTGAATCTATTGTATATGGTGAACAAAATGAAGGAAATACCCGTCGGTGTCTTAAAGGATGCAACTATCACCATTCAAGGGGATAAGTTTACAGGGAACCTTAAAGTCTTGGTGCTCACCAAGGAAAACAATTTCCCAACACTACTTGGGTGCCCATGGTGGTATAAGAATAATGCAGATCTTCGGTTCAATAAGGGATACATAAGTTTTGAAAATGAGGAGGAATGGGTCATCATACCCCTGGCTAATGGGAAATAAACATCCTATATTGAATCTTTGAGAGAAGAGGTCTTGGATAGAATATATGTACACTCAACTAGGGATTCAGAGACAATTCATCCTATATAGGGAGTTATCCAGTTTGAGGATGCTTAGTCCCTAAGTGAAACCATAGTATAGCATGTGATAATTGGGTGCATGGAACCTATGAGTTAATCGGATGAAATTTGAGAGGATCAGTGAAAAAGGTGACAAAGGCACGTATGGTCCGGTGCCTAGGAGGAAGGAGCTACCTAAGTACTCATGAGGTGCCTTCCCTGAGGTCTTTTTGTAAGAGATGGAATCTCAGGGGAAGGGGAAAATGAACAAAGGGGTATATACGTTCTGCCTATTG